>APFE031131588.1:61617-102548 GCA_000404065.3 Pinus taeda
TTTAGTATTTTTATTTCTAAAAAATATTTAGTTTTGGTATTGTTTTTCTATAAGAAAAATTATATTTGGTTTTTATAAAAATGGATTTTAAACATTCCATTCATGCTAAATTTGTGATTTTATGATAGGAGTTTAGATTATATATAAAAAAGTAACTCAATGCCATGTGGTGTGTCGTTGACATGGGTGTTATACGTCCCTTCCTTGCTAAGTTATAGAATGTGCTTGGGTTTTCTTAATGTAATAAAACTAATTATGTTCTTCATGATATCTCGAAATTTTCATCTTGCACCACGCTAAAAAGACAATAAAGTTAAAATAGGTTGCCTTTGTCCTTTGTAGATATTTGTCCCCATTAATCTTGATCTTAATAGATTAATTGTCTTATGGTGGCCTTGAGTGGTCACTTCCATTAGTTGCATGCTTTATAGTTTTCTATTAGTGACATTTTTTAGGCTTGTTAATATGCTATTTAATTTATCAAAATGTGTTATTGTCCATATTATTGTTAAATATGCTGGTTTTTTAGCATGTTTTAGCAAAACATTCCCAAAATGTTTATAGATTGTATTTTATAATGCAATTATTCATTGCTTGATGAAATTGTTTTGGATTTTTTTTTTAATGATTCATTGATTGATGAAATTGTTATGGATATTTTTTTTAGTATATTAAATTGTATGTGATAAAGTCAAAAGTCACCTCTTTTTTAGATTTTCATTGGTCAATTTCCCTTAAGGCCATCAAGTTCACCATTTGGTCCCAGGTTAAGGAAATATAGGAGTCATGAAGTGGAATTGTCCAAGCACTTAAATCTTGAGACATGTCTTTTTTAGTCACATTATACTTCCTTTCTATGTAAATTCTTGATGAAAATAGTCTCATGGAACATGAGGGCCTCAATAGTAAAGGAAAACAAAGACTCCTAAAAGAAAAATGGTATACAAAGCACCCATCAATACTGTTGATATAAGAAGCAAAAATATTAAGTGAGGTTCTACCGCATATAATTAGAAAATGGGGAAGGAATTTCCAAGTAGTAGTGATTGATGCTTAGAGATACTTGGGTGGAATGGTTCTTATTTGAAATGATCAAGACATCAAGGTTACCAATATGTTTACCCCTTTTCACATTATGACAATACAATTTTAGTTAATTGACATCGAGGACTACTACCATGTATCCAATGTCTATGACTCCAATATCACAAATGGAAAACCTTTATTTCTCAATTCTATTTCTATCACAAGTAATTTATACTCCCCATATCCATGGATTATTGGGAGTGACTTCAATATTATCAAGTGTTTCGAGGAAAAGAAAGGATGAGTCGCAATGTTTAACAAGATATTTTGTAAGCTATACCATTAAAGCCATAAAGTAGTCTCCATTAAATTTGTCAAGCAATGAGTCTCCAACCCACACATGTGGATCAATGATATGTAATACATGTGTGTGTGGTGACTAACTTAATACACCACTCTAATAACTCCACAAACTTATGTATTTCACTCTGTCACATAAATTGACAATAGTGTGACATAAGTAAACCAAGAGTAGACAAGAAAGCCTTAGGCAACAAACATTCCCTACATCCTCAATTAGGTTCTTAAATGATGAAGTGAAAATGCAAGGAGAAAAGAGGAATTCATGATTTAACCATCACAAACATGTGATCAAGTGTGACTAGGAGTGTATATATTCATATATTTTCAAAAGAGGGAGTGAATACATGAGTTACCATTCATTGGCCCTTATTTTTCTTTATTTTTCATTTTCTTAAATATAGGAATTAGGGAATAAGGTTTTCATAAGTTTGGCACAACCCGTAGATATAAGATTTACATGAATTTTCACTTCAAACTTAGAGTTTAGACTTAGATAAATCAATATAGTGTATCTTTAATGATTTTGGATTTCACTTTTTGATTTTATTTCATCACAAATGACAAAAGGGGAAATATTTTGCCACAAATCTATAAATGCTTAATCATAAAGGTGTCATGTGATGAAAACAAATTAATGATGTTATTCTCTATGAAAATGATGGGTATTCTTGAGAAAATCTTATGCTTGTGGATGTCTCATCTCTGGTTGAGAGGGAGTAAGGGTAGACACCATATTATCCATGTGTCATGTACTATGACCAAGACTAACAATCGTAAGCCTAGTAAAGACACTAGTAGGGAGAATGGTGGATTGGAGAAACATTTGGGACCAATATTCTTTGAGAATTTGGACTTTGACTAGGAGTAATCGCCATAAGTCAAGTACATTCATCCAAGATAAGAATAGTCATGAGGATTGACATTTCCTGGTGTCAAATATTATGATAATGGATTAGGAAATGATCATGTGAGGACATACTTGGTGAACATCCTGGTGGGATAAGTGCCTAGAGAGGCAGTGGTGTCCAAATTTATGCATCCCAACATTGTGCTCTAATCCAATGGAGAGATAAACTTGTTATTCAAGGCCTTACTATTTTGACAATGTTGGCTATGATGATGTAAATCATGATTGATGCTTATCAATCCAAATCCCTTCTTATATGAATATTTCAACTTGAGAGTACTTTTTTGTCTCATTATGAGTACCTCCCTAGTTTAGAGGGAGGGTCATCATCTTCATTATCACCATCATCACCACCATCAAAGTCATCATAATCACCATTCATGTCTTCAACATCATCATCATCATGATTATGGATATTGTCATAAATTGTTCATAATTATAGGCATCATAAGAAATATCATCAACCTAAAAAATGTTACGAGTGCTCGAAAAGGGTTGTTAGGACACAAGATATATGCAAGAAAAATAACAAATTTATCTTTTAGAGATGATCGATGATCATCATCATTGCTATCATTATCATCGTCATTATAATTGTCATCATCCCCATCATCATAACTAATATAATTTTTATCATAACTGTTGTCGTCTTCATCACGAACAGCATAATCATCATTCATGCCATTATTTGTCTTGATGATGACCAGGATGAAAATAATGATAATGATGATCAGATGATGATGACTTGGAAGATTACGCCAAAGATAATCATTATGATTTTGACCATGACAACATTTAAAAATTGGGAAGAATGGCCAAGGTCATTAGCATCATCATCATTATTGTCATTGTAACTCTCATTGTCTTTATCATCATTGTCATTATCATAACAATCACAATTCATGTCATCATCATCATCTTCATTATCATCATCGTTATAATTATTGACATTGTCATCAGTTGTTCGTAATTTTCAATGTCATAAGAAATATCATCAATGCAAAAAATATGATGTGCGTTGGAAAAGGGATGCAAAAGTGAACAAAAAAAATGGGGGTAAAAATAGACGTAAATTTGGATGACGAGTGGACACAACAAGAGTAGATGCAGAACAAGACAGAAAAATTGACACAAAAGTGGATGAAAAAATAGATGCAATAGTTGATGCAAACTTGAACACAAAATAGGATTCAAACATGGATGAAAAAGTGGAAGAAAACATGGGCACGATAGTAGTCATAAAACTTAGCATGAATTGTGGTGAAACAAATGTGGATACTACAATGAATGTAAAAAAAAGACACAAACTTGAATGCAAAAAGGAGGAAAAATTGGATGAAAAAGGGATGTAAACATGGCCAAACATGGGTGCAATAGTGAACACAAAATTAGTTGCAAAATTGGACAAATCAAAAGTGGATGTAAAAGTAGATTCGAAATGGGATGAAAAAAAACATAAACAATATTTGATGCAAACTTGGACACAAAAGAGGATACAAATGTGGATGCAATAGTGGAAGAAAATGTGGGTTGCAACAATAGGCATACGATATGGCACAAATCATAGCACAAAAGAAGTGGATGAGAAAGTGGATGTAATAGTAGACAAAAAAAAGATGCAAACTTAGATGCAAGACAAGATGCTATAAGGGATGTAAAAGTGGATGCAAACATGGGTGCAACATGAGAAACAAAATTGGATGCAAAATATGGATGCAATGGAAGTACATGCAAAAGAAGATACAAAATGAGATGTAAAACCCAACACAAAAGTGGATACAAAAATAGATGCAATGTTTTATGCAAAAGAGGAAGCGAAGATGGATGCAAAATTTGAAGAAAATGTGGGTACAATAGTAAGTACAAAACATGGCACAAATTGTGTCACAACAAAAGTGGATGTAATAATACATACAAAAAAAGAAGCAAATGAAGATGAAAAATAGGATGCAAAAAGGGATGTAAAAGTGGGCGTAAACATGGGTGCAACAATGGATGTAAAATATGATGCAAAAGTTGATGCAACAAAATTATATGCAAAAGTAGATGCAATACAAGACACAAAACCTGATGCAAATCTTGACAGAAAAGTGGATATAAAAAGGGATTAAAAATAGATGTAAAAGTCAATGAAAACCTAGATGTATATGAGGATGCAATCGTGGATGCAAATTTAGAAACAAAAAAGGGTGCAAAGGGGGGTGTCAAACTAGGTGAAAATTATGGCACAAGAAAAATGGATGCAATAGTTGACACAATAACAGATGAAAAAGAGGATGTAAATATGGATGCAAAACAAGATGTAAAAGTTAATGCAACAAAATTAGATGCAAAAACTAGACATGAACCTCGATGCAAAACTTAGAACAAAGGGGATGCAAAAATATGCAAAAATGGATGCAAAAAATTATTTAAAAAATGATGCAAAAGAGGATGCAAGTTTAGGCGCAAAAAGCAGATGCAATAGAGGATGCAAAATCTAGTGAAACAAAATTAGGTGCCAAGCTTGATGCAAAACATGGTGCAAAGGACGGAACAAAACTTGGCAGAAAACGTGGTGTAAAACTTGGTGTAAAATCTGGTGCAAAACCTATTACAATACCTGGTGCTAAACTTGATGTAAGACTTGGTGCAAAACTCGGTGAAAAATTTGCATCAAGTTTTGCACCATATTTGATAAATGGACACAAATAGCACCAAAAATGGTCTCTAGATGCAAAAAAGGAAGCAAAAAGGGATGCTAATCATAGGGTTTTGTTGTAGTGAGACTGGGTTGTATCCTGGATTGATTCCCTGCTCCTACTTTTCCTATTTTCTGACAACTTCTTAGATCCCTTGATAGATTTCTCTTGGGATTCCTTTCCAGAATTAGTTTTATATTTTTCATTAGAGTCACCATCTATTCTTACACTGGGAGTGGGCTCCCTTATTGGTTCAATTAACAATTGGTCCAATGGGACCTTTGATAATCTCTTTTCTCTGTAGCTATAAAATGCTTCAAGGCCCTCTTGATCAAAAAGTATCTGTGCCATATGCTTCACTTCTTTGAAGGTATTCTTCTGTAAGAAAACATCATCAAATGGGTCCTTCTCATTGCTGAATATCTTTATTTTGACCATAGTGGTAAAATCCTTGACAATACTGAATGGGTCATATTGTCTTCCGGGGAACTTAGGTAATTGTAGAGACAACATATTATCTATTTCCCTGAACGCATGTCCAAGTTCATGTAATGCAAACACTCCACATGACACAGGAAATTGAGGCCAAATGGCCCTTCTTTGACTCCTTCAATGTTTTGCTCATCCCTCCTTCACTGCATGTCTGATACGCTATCTCTCTAGCCATTAATTTATCTGGGACATAGAAAGGGAGAACATGGGGAGAGGAGATGCTACCAAATACTCTGATACATGTAAATTTCTCTTCCCCGAACCATCGAGCTACTGGGAGGATGTTGATCTCAGCTTCTTGGGATAATTTGGGGACATCTCAATTACAAATTCGTTTATGGATAGGAAGCATAACCTCGTGACAAATCTTGAAAAAATGTGGTTCAAAATTGGATTCCCAAGTGCCTTTGTGGTGGATTTGAATAGGAAGTGGATCTTGAATAGTCCACTTCCATCCCATAAGAGGGAATTTGGAACCAAAACAAATAGTGTCCATTACATAAGCACTCATGAAAAATGGAGGGTAAACCCTCGAAGCAATACTTCTTTTCCTTCTATACTCTATAATTGCTTTAGCTAAATTATCGGATAGGATTTGTGCCCAATCTATTATTGTTGCATTAACAGTTGCATCTATTAAGGGAAACCATTCTGAGGAGAATTTGTTACTGTCAGGTTTTCCAAACAGTCTACATAGCATAGCCGCAGCAAAACAAAAAGGGGAACAAACAGATGCAGTGGCGTACATACCGTTTTTGTCTTTCTTGATTCTTTCATCATTATTTGACCAATTCTTTATGAATTCCTCTAGGTCCTCATTTTCTTTGACGAATTTCCTAACAAATTGCTTGTTGTAGGTAACCTATGGCTCTGGTAGGTGGTACATAAGCCTTATGTTATCTGGAGTGAAAGATCCTATAACTTCCTGGCCTCTTGTTTTGAATTATCTGTCAGATATAGCAACGTCGTCAACGATCCACTTAACCATGTCGGTATAGGGGATTATTTTTGGTCGTGTGGCTATTCGGTGTAGAAACAAGCACGCAAGCTCAGTTATGGAAGCATCAAAGGAATTGCGCCCATCAACTGTGATCGTTGTCTCAAGAATCCTTGGTTGTTCTTCCTCTAGTAAATGATACATAGCCTCCCATGTAGACGTCCCTGCTTCCTTATTACATGTAGTATCCATAAACAGAGGAGTCATTTTTGACTTATCAAAGGCAACTACTTTCCCTTTCTTCACCATTGCTTTCAGCATCTTGTTCTGTAGCTTTTTCCTAAAAGTTTCAAGAGGAATAGTCTACCAGATAAAAATGATATTGAACGTAGGAATGAATCGATGAAGAAAACGAGTAAAGGTGATAAAGGTGTTTTATTTGAAATCACATAAGAAGATATCAAACCATGCTAAATGACATTTCACACACAAATGCAATTAATTCTTTGTAAATGGTCACTAATGATTAGTTATCTTTTAACTTGAATGTCCATAAATATTCACATCGTAAATCAGGAAATAATATCCTAGGGTGGTGAGCCTTTAAACTGCAATAATAGCGATTTTGCAATTTGCAAAGCAATATCGCAGATCGCTATATCGCATAATTCGTTTTTGTTTAACTTACCATTTTTTGAGTTTGTGCAAAATGTGAGATGCGAGAAACAAGCGTCATCACTTGTCGAGCTTCTTTTTAACGAATAATGGACCTTCGCATGTGTTGGTGGAAAGATTAAGAGGTGGGTCCAGGTTGAGATCACATTTCGCAATATCGGCATATAATAGGTTGAGGCTTGTATTGTATGACTGAAATGCAATGCGAGAAGGCTATTATACCATTGCAATTTCATAGATTGCAATCCTTCAGGGTAGCCTCTTAAGAGAATTTTTTTATAAACAACGATGTTGCGATGCGAGACTTTAGCTTTTTAAAGAAGCTTTAAGGACTTTCTAACATTATGACCATTTTTCGAATATAGATTTGCTTTTTTTATTGTTTCAAATTAGATCGTGGTAGGTTAGAAAGGTATCATTTGTGATGCATTTAATGCTAAATATGAAAAGTAGCATTTTAATGGTTTTATAGGTTTTGTTTGATATCTTGATTTATTCTAAAAATAAAAGAAATACCTACATGCTAGAATTGATATTTTGGGTATATATTTTTTTGGAAGGGTCCCCATTTATTAAAGTAATATTTTACTACTAACATTAATAAATGGGGGGTTGTAGACAAGCACAATAGGTCCATAGATACATTTCAATTTTTGACAGTTTTGTATGTCGTCATATATACAGGGAACAAAACACACTTGCTGACAAACTTTCCAAAGAGGCAGTGGTCCTGCCACGCAACACTTGGATGATACATGAACAAAGGGATAGTGATCATTACCAATATTATCATCGCCCTTTTATGGACCATGCTGCACAGGCACAAAAGGAGCCCGATTCTATATGATGTGCTACTTTGTTTACTATTTACTTACTATCTACTTATATATTTTCAACTACATGTAAAGAAAATTACTCTATGTGCAGAGTAATTTATATTTTGGAAAAAAATAGGAACATATTTGAAGATAAAAGTCTCTTTGTGTGGAGAACTTATATATATCTGTTTTTCTTTACTTGACAGGCTTACAACCTCTTAAACTGCATATGCACACAGCAATTAGAACATGTAATTTTCCTTAATATTAATGAAAATTACGTTTTTTTCCAAGGGGAAAAAAGAACTGATACTTGGAATAAAAATTAGAACTTGGGCAATTTATTCACATGTTTACCACTCCTTTTCAAATGACAAGAGGATATTATTTTTCTCACTCTCATACTTTTTTTTGTTGGATTTATGCAGTGAAATGGAGTATTATTAGACCTTGAAAGAATGAGACCTAGAGACCTAATGGGACCTTGAATAAGCAGACGCCATGTGGACTTGACTAACACAAAACATGATTAAATGAGCATTTATGGTAAATGTATGCTCAGTAATACACATGAAGGTGGGCCATCAAATATTGATTTTTGAGAGAGAGTAGGGCTTTTCACATAGGGCTACCATCAGTGAGTAAATTTTTAAATGAGGACCTAGGTAGAATGACAAAAATTTCAGAATGGGACCCTAATATGATATAAAAGAGGGTTTTGATCACTGATGGTAGTATGCAAATACTGACTCTAACAACAACCATAACCTTGACAACGTCAAACTTATCCAAAGAGAGTGAAACCATGCTCTTATACCACCCTATGGTATTAGATATGACCCAAAGAGAATGCAACCTTCTTTGATACCACCCTATAATCACCTCCTCTTAGATTTACCCACTTTCACCGGCTTATCTGAGGTAAACATGAGTTGAGGGTCACTATGATATGACTCCACTTCCTATGTGACCTTAAGGAAATGGAGTCGACAATTGAAGACCTTACTGACTTCCCTCAGGTGCCACAGGACCTCCAAGAGTAACCCAACCCCTCTAGGTTTCCAACCCCTGAGACAACTCCCTTCTTCCCTGACCTTGAGCCCTAGTCGCTATCTTGCCAAGGCCTCCATGTGACTATGGGTTCCTAGTTGCTCCCATAGGGTTGCAACAGTGCGATTGTGGCCTTTTTCTACCAGTTTTGTGCCAGTGGCTGTGAGAATTAAGAATACTTTCTAGGATTGGGGCTAAGCCTTTACCCATAAATCCATGAAACTTCCATAACTCATAAAATACATGAAGACATTTACAAACCAAAATTGGAACCAAGACTTGACCTGACCATCACCAACTAGGATTGACATTTTGTCAAACACTTGGTAGATATGCCACCTACAAGTCATGAATGCAAGTCTGAACATAAGGGACTGAAAACTTAACTGAGGTTTAACAAGAAGGGTCTCTACCTCCTCACATTAGTTTTCATATCATCAATTAGGTCTTGCATTCATTATTTATTCAGTTACAAGTAAAAACATGAATAGAGCCGTGACTTAGAACTGTCTTATAACCATGCTTATGACCAACATACAACTAGATAAATAACCATAATAGAACAACCATTAAAGACATATAATAACCAATACATTTATTTACCAAAAGCAAGAGAAACTTAGCTTTTATTAACCATAGGGAATTACCAACCGGGTTCGAGACTTCCACATTCCACCTAACCATAGATTGGTTGAACCATATATTTATTTCAGCCAATCACCCTCGTCCCATATTCCAAGCATGAATGTGGGATCTCATGGGATAAACCAATCCAAAGAAAACAAAGGGAATCTAAAGGTTAAAACACCTCCACCCTCTCCATACCGTGATCACACCTAAACCGGTGTTGAAATCACAAAACTGAACTGAAATTGTATGCCTTAGAATTTCTTCACCATCCTTAAGGAATTTTCTTGTCTCTACCCTTAGGCTTTACAATGTATCCCTCCATTACCGGTCAAGGGATTCCTAGGCCTTTGGGAATTTTCCTGAGACCACCTCACCCCAAATTCCAAAACCATCCTGTAATCCAAAGCTCAAACTGAGAACAATCTAATCACACCATGGTTATATGAAAATGGCAAGGCTAGGCTTAAATCCATTGTCAATCCCAGCAAAATCCATGCCAACGACAACAAAGGAACCATATACCAACATGCACATACCACGCATGTCAAAACCAGCTATAAAATCACACATTCAATCTGTTACCTGCAAGTACTCCCACTGAAGTTGCTTGATCCTTTTCTTCCTTTTCTTTCCTTGTCCTTATTTGCTTTCCTTTCCTTTCCTTGCTTTTCCTTTTCCTTTACTTGCTTACTTTCTTTATCCTCTTGGTGCTCTTCTCCTCTCTAAAGCTAATTCCAAAATTGAACTGACAAAAAAGTTACCAACTGTTCCTCATAAGCCTTTTTATTAATGAGGTCTCTATTTTCTCCAATTTTCCTTTATTTTCCTTCATTTTCCTCTTCACATGCAACTTGTGACCTTTCATCTTCCTTTTCTCCTAATTTCCATTATTTTCATAAATAAAATGCCAAATAATGCCTCTTTTCCTTTCCAAAGCCTTAGCCATTTCCTTTGTCAATTTCCCCTTAGCCATAAAACACAACACGTGATGCCTACTATGATATTTTTCCCAACATTCAGCTTGGAATAAGTGTCCCTTGCTTGTGGTCTTATTTTACCTTTATTAACTTTTATTACATGAACTTTTAATTCGGGGTTGTTACACAAAATGTGTATGATGGATAGATAAGTTTGCAGTGGTATGGGACAGTGTTGCATTATTTATTTTATCATCTTCCAAGGCTCTCAGCTTGACAGGGGAGTTCCAATACTTATGAATATCAAGGATTTGAACTTGTGACCACTAACTTCCAATTTCTACCTGCTTGTAATGGGTTATATCTATCCCGTGGTTTAATCACAACGATATGAGTACCATTTTCTCTCTTGGAGGAGAACCACTCCATGAAGCTAGTCCATATGTGCAAACATTCATAGAAGCTAAGTAGAGTTGTGTATTGTAACTTCTACTATGTATGTTGCTTACTATTACTTATAAATTACAAGAACTTTAATTCGAAATATACCATGTTTGATTACAATTGTGTTTAGATGGAATGGAATTTTGTAAATGACTTATTGAGAGTTTTGGTATTCAGTAGATATTTCTTATGACTTGATACCCTGTTGGCCAAGGATGAAATTTGGATGCATACTACAACTTTTTGAATATAAATTTCTATAATGTATATGTATTTTCTCTCCATTCATCTGGAATTGATAATTGTGTTGCATCATATTTTAGCAAATGTAGCAAGATTGTTCTTGTGAGGTTTGTCAATTCGGATTGATAGAAAAACAAGTCATTGAGAAAAAGTATAGAACATGAATGGGAACAGAGAGATGACCAAGAAGAATTGATCATACAATAGCATATATGGGGTTTACATGTGACCTTATCAAGGGATTTGATAAACAAAACACACGGGCTTCTTGGAGCCTTGCATATATGATGGTCAGATTATGTCTTTATTTTCTGGTGCCAAATACTATCAACATTATGAGATTGAACTATTTTACTTGCAATGTCCTCCCTTATTCTATCATTTGAGAGTAATATATCAAGTGTGCTTGAAGGCTAGTTTAAGAGGTTTGTATCTTGGATCAATTTTGATAAAGTTGAGAAAGCATGCGTTGTCACTTGACATAGGTGGATTGTCATTGCAATCTATACAATAGATTTTCAAGACTCCACTTTAAGGACAATCCTAAAGGTTATTATTGAGAGGTATGTTGTCATTGTTTAATACACATGTTGTCATTGTCTAGTGTATTAGATAATACATTGCACTTATTTTTGATTAACATTATGTTGAAAGATCATTGGAAAATACCTTCACATCTTGGTTGTGGTGTCTCAATCATGCCAAAATTTGTACCATTTGAGTAGCCAGTGTGAGGGAGATGTCTAATTCCTTCCATACTCAATGTGGAGATGACATATAGCCTTGGGAAAAGAAATCAATATAAATATTTCTTCTTAATGTACTTTAAGGGGATGTCACAAGACGTTATCTATAATATAGAACCATTGAAGCTTGCTTATAATATCAGGCATTGTATTTCAGTGAAGAAGCCACCGGAGGTGTCACCATTCATGAATTTGAAAGAGCCTTTGTTATATATAATCACCATAAAGACGATTCCATTAAATAGTTGCCACCATGATAATGAAAGGAGTATGCATCTCAATAACTAATTTAGGATGTAGCACTAAAGATTCCTTGACCTACTTAGAAGGAGGAGAAAATTTATGAGCCAACCTCAAAGGAATGAAGGAAACCACCATTATTATGACACACAAACCCCATAGACACAAATCCCAAAGTAATTCTTGATCTATGCATTTCACATGGACATATCTGATCTAAACTAACTATTAGATAAGTAAGTAAATTCCAATTCAAAGTCAGGTGATTTCATCATATGCATGAATTTTATGTGAGGGAGGTTCTTAAAGGGATCAATCATATGCATGTGATGATTTCCAATTAATATTAGCATCATTTATGTTTATTATAAAAAGTGTTTGATGGGATGATTCACTAACCTTTGATAAAGTAAAATAACTCTTTTTGGTTATTTCATTTGTGTAGCCAACTAACTTTTTAGAGAGTGTTAAACTCCATGCTACTAAATTATCTAGTTTCCTTGGGCTTGGTAAGCATGGCCTTCTCAGCAGAAAATACCATATTCTTGATTTCCATTATTTTTTTATTATCATAATGTTTATACATTTCAATTATCTTACAAGTTCACTTTCCCTAGTTTGTTTATATCGTTGGTGTTGAATATGTGGAGACTACTAAGTTTGGATATTGTTCAGGATATTTATGCTAGTATGAATGCATATTTTCACAGATCTTCATATTGAAGATAGACTTCTAGAGTTGAAATGTGTAAGTAGGTTTAAACGTCCTAACCCATTCAGTTGTTATAGCCCCAATCACTATCACCTTGGTAGATATTGTAAATATTTTGAAAAAAAAAAGGTGGATTTTTCCCCCATTGAATTGTTGTTAAGGGTTGGGCTATAATAGTAACCACCTTTGGTTAGATAAGGGGGTGTGTTACAAATGGTATCAAAGCTCTTGGGTTCAATACTTAGAGCTAATGGGATATATCACAAAAATGAATGAAAAAACATTTAATTATATTATCATTTTTCAATATAACTAGTGGCATTATAAAACTATATATGCATCAAATAAGAAAAATATTTGGCGCAGAGAACATTTCAATTTGTGTGTGAAAACTTGCAATTGAAATGACAATATATAGAACTCTCATTGTTTAAAAAAAATAGTTATAGTTGTGATCATTATCACATGGAATTATGTTAATAATAGTGAGCCCTACATCTCCCTGGTGTTATACATTGAGTTAAAAAGCTCAACAAAGTCTTCAATAGACTATAGAATGAAAAAAAGGCAGTGAAAATATGAGTATGTTGTTGCCTCTAGAAAGAAGTGACCAAGATAATTGATATACCGAATCTTCATACCCCGAGTTACATTTAATGTTTAAGCCATTGTCAGGTATGGATCTAGCTTTTTAAGCTCTCTCGCTGCCAAACCTAATTTGATTTAAAATTGTTTTGTCATTTAGAGGGAAAAAAACCCCAAGTTTAGGTATATTTGCATTCTCATCAAGGAAATAAACTTGTTGTCTGTAAGTTGGAACATAGCCCTATTTGTAAGAGAAGGGGATCTTCTCACAAGGGTGGATGATCCAAGTTGGTGTCATAAACTTGATGTATTATGCTACGAACTCAAAACCATCCGAAAGATGGAAATAATTCCATGGAGAGTACAATTACAAAGGGTGAATTTCTTGGTGAAGTTACTAGAAGAAAAAAGTGATTTTCCATTTTCATCATAGGGAATTTGTGCACTACAAGCATGCTCTCTTACCTATACATTTTTTACTATATGCAAGCATGCTTAAAGATCATAATCTCATTTACACAGAGGAACTAATTATACAGACCAACTACAGCCTTGGTGTCACTCTAGTAGGATTAGTAACATGAGAATTATTTTGATATAACATGCTTAATATAAATATTATAGAAGTTAATCAAATGTATGATCAACATCTAGAGTCCCTCAGGTATTTTACAATAGTGCAGCAAGACTTGGACATCTAGGTTCCACTAAACACCCCCTTAGATTTAGTTATTATTTTTCTTCTTCTATTTCCTTTGTATAAACAAGTGTTCATAATGATTGTTGTGCGGTACCATAGATTGAATTTACATATTACATGCTTCACTTATGTGTGTCTCGTGTGGTTTTTTCTAAGGGGCGTGCTAATCATAGGAGTGATTGGAAACCTCTTTCACATGGGCAACACATTGGTTAGATCTAAGTTCTAATGAAGAAGTAGAATTGTAATTTAAGAGAGTCTCAATTATAAGAAAGGTTTTGCATACATTGGAAGGTTTTTAACATATTAAGTGTGGCCCCATGATACAAACGATTGATTGATGTAGAAAATAAAAGTGTATGCATGTTCTATCTTATCTATGAGTTAATATATCTTTATTAGTATACCAAAAAGGTTGCAAATGAAAAACAAGTGAACTGCCTAATATGGTTCGAGACTATTTTTAAGTACAATGTTTAGCATATTGGACCTTCGAGAGGGTCTAGGACTCAGCTCATTATGCTCAATATTAAAGATAATTAATGGTTCCAAACTTCCATCTTATGAGTACTAGTAAGTGGAAGAAGCTAAGTACTAAATTTAAACATGAAACAATAATCTAGTGGAAATTTCCCCAACAATTATCATTCTTATCATTTTTTCAATTAGTTTCAAGCAAATGCTCATAAAGGATACAACTTTTGTCCTCTTCTTCTAGTTGCATATAAGATGAAGGGAAGTTCTCTAAATTCCATCTTGAATAAACAATGTTCGCATATATTTCCAGGTAATGATTCTCTCTAATGTAGACCCTTATGTTGCTCAAGAGGGTTATCTGTAATGCCCCACCCCACATTTACCCACTTTTACAAGCTCTCCAGGGTAAACATGAGTTGAGTGTCATTATGCTATAACCTTACCTCCAAGTTATAGTTATGGAAGTGGCGCCAGCTAACCATAAGAAAATTGTCATCCCTCGGGGATTAAAGACCTCTCAAGAGCCTGGCAACCACCCCATGTGATCAATCCCTGAGTTGGAACTTAGTTTCACTAGCTTAACTCCACAACTACACCCATTACACAACATCCATGTGGTTGAGAGTCTATAACCGCACCCATAACCCTTTCTCTATGCGGTTATGACCCAAAATCCTCAATTTTGTGCCAACGGTTGCGAGATCTATGCCACTTTTTCAGCCTAGCCTCCAAACCACTGCCCAAAACTACCTATAACTTTCTAGAAACATAATTATAGTGATAATCATGTCAACCATTCAGAACTTCAAAAATATCTTGACCTAGACATGCTTAATACATGATACTCATTTCATCAAACATATGATGAACATAGAAGCTATAGGTCATGAATGCATATCTAATCATAAACTTTTGAACTTGATTTGAGAATCACTAGGAAGGCTCTATGCTCTCTCATGATAGCTACAACAACACTTGTTATCCCATGCATTCATCAACCATTTAATAACTTATCAAATAATTAGAAAGATCCATAGCTAGAGCACATCATAGAACCATGCATATAACCATCATATAACTAGAATAGAAACCATGAAAAATCATCCATAAGATCAACATGATAATCAGTACAAGTGATCATAGATCACAATGGGAAAATAGCTCAAATTAACATAAGCACATGCCAACCAAGTCGAGGACTTACAGGTACCACCCGACCATAGATTAGATGAACCAAAATATCTCTTTCATCCAATCACCCCCGTGCCATATTCCAAGCATGAATGTGGGATCATATGGGTTGAACTAGAATAAAACCAACCAGTGCTTCCAGAGGCCAAACCACCTCAACCACAGTGATTTCACCTAACCAGCCCATAAATCACTAATACAAAACTAGATTGGCCTCTACCCAAGTTGTCAAGGGCTCCAGGGACTACTAACTCAACCCACAGCCTCCAAGAGACCTAAGCTATTACAGGGCTCCATATATATACCATCTCAACCCACAACCTTTAGGGATCCTGAGCACCAATCAAAAATCCAAATAGGTAACCCACTACATCATGTTTATCTAGGAAATGGCAAGGCAAGGCTGAAACCACTGTCAATCCAAGCAAATATCCATGCCAGTGATAGCACATAACCAAGGAACAACATGCATATAACATGAATCCAAAATACAACAAGGAGATCATACATGCAACTTGTTACCTGCAAAGTAATCATGTTGTAATTGTTGATCCAACTGTCTCCTTGCACTCCCTTGCTTTCCTTTTCTTTCCCTTTGCTTTCCCTTTGCTTTCTTGCTTGCCTTCCTCCAAATCCAAGTGAATGCTAGAGTGCTCTATGAATTCTCTAAGTGTGTAAGAGTGTATGAGAGAATGAGAGTGTGGAAGGAGAGAACCAAAACTGAACTAACAAAATTTGTGAAATGTTTCTCTGATGGCTTTTTATTATTGATGTATAGTCTCTTCCTTTCCTTTTTTTTTCTTTTTCCTTCACTTTCTCTCTAATTTCCCTTGCATGCATATTTGTGTCCCTTCACCTTCCTTTTCTCCTATTTTCTTTTATTTCTCATAATTAAATGTCAATTATTGCCTCTCTTCCTTTACCAATTTCCATATCCATTAACAAACCAAAAGTGATGCCTACTATAATGTTTTCCCACCATTCAGCTTGGAATATGATTCCCATGACCTTGGTCTTATTTATTTACATGGAAAATCAACTAGGGGTTGTTACATTGTCTAAGTTCACCAAGTCAAAGATCGTATATTTTATTATATTTTCTATTTTTGTACATAAAGTGCATGTTTTTGTAAGAGTATCTCTTATTATCATGCAATATCAACTATCATCATGGTTGTTTATGAATGATTATATTATAGGAAAAATTAGCCTTGAGTGCTTTCTGTCATTCCTTTTGTATTAGGAAGAAGTTATTAGACATATACATTTCTTATAGCCTTTCCTTTTACAAGGAGTTATGTCCACTTATCTAATTGTTTGTTCCCTCATAACTGAATAGGCATGCTACATTATGTCTATATGTAACACAAAAAATTGTGTGATAAGAATATGTCCTATGTAAAATATTGCAATATAATAATCCTCTTGGCCATTGTATATGTTTTGATTACAATTGCAAAATGATTACCTAACAAGAATATTCTTGCGAATCAAACTGAACATCTAAAAGCATGTGTTAAAGTAAAAACAAAAGAGGCAGTTAACTCATGAGTGTGTTATATCTTTGCATTCTATAATGTGCCCAAGACTTTGCACACTGTACAATCACATGGTAAAAAATTCATTTTCAAATCAATGGTTAGAATACATAATAAATAGAGAGATAGCTATTGTGAATATAATTTTTGCCATGAGCATTGTTGACATTATTCTAAATAAGTTTAAGACAATGGGGGAATTCCATGGTTCATTTGGCTAAAGGTATAGTGTTTGAGAACTCAATAGTTGGCAAATGCTTGGTGGCAAGTCTTGTGACGCATTCTCTTGATGAATGTGAAGGTTTTGTGATGTATTCTCCTTTTATGAATGGGAAAGTTTAAAAATGTGATGCATGTTTACCAATTTTATGAGGTTGTAGGTGTTATAGTAAAAAGGTTGAATCTTTCCAAGTGTTTCAACAATTGGTTTTAAATAGTAATTTCAGCAAAGAGGTTGATTATGATTACATTATTAGCATAGATCTAACAATTGCAAATGAAAGATAATAGTTATATTATTAGCAGTTATATATATAATTGCTAACAATCCTACAGATGCATGGACAACTACATGGCAACATGCTGAGTTTACTTGCACAAGGAAAGACCCAGTGACAGAGACATGGAAAGGAAGTTGATTTTGTTACACATATGCTTGGTATGATGGTGAGGAGTGCCATGAATGTCGAACTGAGGACATCGAGTCATATTTTGTGGACCCTTTTACTTTAGGATTGATATGCTATGATTTTGAACTTCATTTGTGTGATTTGATTTATGGACATGCATGGCCATGTTGCTTTTGTGCATGGTTTTCCTTGATGACTGCGATTATGGATTTTATTTTCCTTTTTCGATGTTGCCTTTTATTTTTCCTCTTGAATTTCCTGTAGATTTTATAATTGTCCCTTAATTTACATACTTGGGACTTTGGAACAATTCAATTGAGATGGAAGGAAAGCCATGGGTTGAATGGGAAGCACATGAATGTCATATTGAACTCTATTGGGAAAGCTAGCAGAAATATGGTAACAGGAAAGAAAAAGGGTAAGTGGAATGTGATATGACAACCAAGTACAGTGGTTGAGTCCATACAAATGATGGACAAGAAAATGTTAAAAGGGAGTTTTCTAACCCTAATTTTATTTGTACATGTGCTTATATATTGTATACATGATTATGTTGATATGAAAATTCCATTTTGACTGATAGGTTTTGTTAGGAATCATTCTCATGGAAGAATGATGGTCTATAGTAATTTAATGAAAATATGGAGGCACATGGTAAAACAAGGAAAAAGGCACGCAGGTGGAACAAGTGCTCTAGACTCCTGTTGTGTATTACGTGGAGTTTGAACAAGGTTCTGGATACCTATATTGATTTGACGATGGAGGTATAAGCCTTTGGGTGCCCTGTTCTTATGTATATGTGCATGTGTCTTACATGTGTAAATGTGTGTATGTCATATCGTATCATATGTGTGCTTGTGATATGTGTATCTAGAACCATGTTATGTGTATGTGGTATGGTGCCATACGTATATGTATCCGTGTTTGTTACTTGTCTAAGCTCATGTACTATTTATTGTTTCTAAGTGGAAGGATAGCCTCCTGGTTCTCAATATTTCTTTCGACATAACACTACTTGGTTTGGTATTGCCATAATCGCAAATGGGATTTAAGGTGTAGGTGAGCCTTTGGATCCCCTTGTTGCTTTGGCAACTAATCCAGTATGATTATGGGGTGGGTACCTGGGGAGTTATCCTCAAGGGTGCCTTGAGCCTTGGAGCGACATGATTGTGATCCATCATGGCTATGGGGTGGGTATCTAGGTAGTTAGCCTGGAGGGTACATGAGCCTCAGAGCAGCATGATCATTGAGTTGTTACCTCGAAAAATAGTCTAGAGGGTACCTAAATCTTTGGAGAAGCCACTTTGGATTGACACTTTGGTTGTAGAATACATGTTATCATCTAGGTGCTTGCTAGGGTAGGAAATCGACCCCATGCGTGAACAAGAAAAGAAGAAGCCATCAAATCAAGATAAGTATAATGATTTATTGAACTTCTAAATCTTCAAATTATAAGCATGATTTATGATAGCTTGGAATTTTTAGCTAACCTGATGATTTGTTCTAGATGGTTTGACTATGCACTAAACTAGTTTGTTGTAGGAATTATGGAAAATTCCAAGTTCATTGCAAGGATAGATTGCTAATAAGATATAATTTACATTCATCACATTTTATTTATAACGAGTCTCATGGGATCTATTTATCTATGATGTAGGAATAGACATGAGATTTCTCACTTCACATGAACAAATTCGGTCACAAGATGGAACAACAACAGTATGCAAAAGTCAAAGGTTTCAGGAACAGGGCCATTGTAGGACACTAACACCAATGGTTCCAATTGATTTCCCTAAGCATGTGATGACTGATTTGATAGTATTGAGGTAGGGATATGACTTGGTTTTGAGACCCCTTTTATGTGAGGAGGAATAGAAGGGGGGGTGTTCGGAACGGGATCCCCCAAGGGAAGTTTTGGGGCTAAAAGCCCAAGTTAATTCAATTTTTGTAATATAATTGTAAAGACTCCGCATTTTGTGGTCGCAAAGCACGAAGGTGTTATGTGTCAAAAAGGGTAGTCCTCCCTTAGTTTTGTAAAGTAAAGTCTATTGTAAGAGACCTACCCATGGTCCGCAGACCACGGGATTGTATAAAAAGAGCTAAGCTCTAAGTAGTTAGAGGAAATTGAACATGAAATAGAGTCATAGCGGTGAAGAAAGAAGTCTAAGTCTTGGGTTGTAGTGTAGGTAGAGGCTCTGTAGCTGAGTGCGCAGAGGCCTAGGGTAGAAGTCCGTAGCTGAGTGTGCGAAACCCTGGAGTTGTGTGCGCAAGGTGAACAGAGTTTGTAACACTTGGGAGATAATAATAAAAGGAGTTATTCTGCAATTTCTGTGTATTTGTTTTGTCGGTGAGTTTGGATATTTGTGTATGAATTTCCTTTATTATGCTTATATGATGTGCAAATGAATGCACTTACACTAAATAATTGAATGAAATTACGAATATTTGCTTATGCGGTAATAACCTCAAGTATTTGACAAGATAAGCAAATTACTTAGGATAATTGAGGAACCTACACGGTACGCTACCATAGTAGCGCGAAAGTACCTGAGCCACAGGTTAGGGCTGCACAAAGGTTGATCATATACTTTTGCAAAGGTATTGAAGGCCGGAATAGAGGGTTTGTCTTACAAGCCCTAGAATGAGATCACCTACGCGCAGGTAGGGATAGAAGAAACCAAACGACATCACAACCATCTCAGGATGCGAAAACTTGGTTCCAACATCCCCCCATACTGCTTCGGGTGAGACTTCGGTCCGCGCTCCACGAACTGATGTTGAAAGGGCTAGTAGTGTAGGGATTTGTTTGGCTAATTAACGTTGAACCTGGGTCAGGCCCCCCCAAGACAACAAATGGTTCCGTTACCGGGACCGGAATCTACATAAGAGATGTGTGATGTCGTATCACTGGAATCCAACTAAGAAGAAGATTGGAGACTGGTTGGATAGAAAGATCCATGAATTCATAGCACAAGAGAACAGAAACCTACGACTGACAAAAGAAGAGTGGTTGGATAGATACCTATATATAGAGATCCACGAGATCTTTTTCTGCTCCTTCTCTATCGAGATATACGAGTGGATCGCGAAGTTAGTAAGATAACCAAGGAAGGTGGAAACTTGACGATCCTATTCTGTGGACCCCGGAGCTAGTGCGAAGGTTGGAAGCATCAGAGGATAACATCACTCGCATTGTCGATCATTGGCTCAATCGTGTCATAGGAGGATTTGTGACTGAATTCGCAATCGACACCTCAGTTAGCTACATCGAGGCAGAGCGACGCTTTTTCAAAGGACCGTAAGGTAAGTACGTAAAATATTTGAATACCTAGATTAAAATGTTATTGTGTGAAAAATGGGTTATGCAGCTACCTTGATGTTCCAGACTATGGAAAGCGAAAAAACCTACAGGAACGAAGGAAAAAAGGGTCCAGAGCATAATCCCCTGATTTCACCTCTATGAGGTGACAAAGAAGGGATAGCGAAGGTTTCTCTTTGAAGTACTATTCAGTTAATAAGGCAAGGATTTCCACAAATACCACCTCCACCCAAACCACCTCCAACTTCACCGGTACCACCTCCACCTCCATCGCGATTCAGTATGGAAAATACAGCGAAGTTGCCTTTGTTCAAAAGCTTGGGAAATGAGGAACCGAACCAATGCTGATTCGTTGTGAGGGTTGTATGGGAAGCTTAAGGTGTTATAGATGATCATAAAAAGAAAGCGACACTGGTTAGTGCTCTGCAAGATCGTGTGCTAACCTGGTATATTATGTACTCTAATGATAACCTAAATGCTGGAGCAGCAGACATCCAGGAAGCACTAAACAGGGAATTTAGTAGGCCTAAATCTGAGGTGCAGTCGATTGTGGGATTCAAAGAGATCGTGATGCAACTAAGCGAGACGCCTTGGGAACTAGATCAAAGGTTGAAATGTACAATCTGTGAAGCCAACATGATTTTTACAGATGGACAGCATCATGAGTGGTTTGTGGCTTTGTTACTACCACATTTAAGAAGTGCGCTTCGCAGCAGAAGATAAAAATTTAGACCGAGGCCTTGGACATTGCCATGAGACTACATAAAACTCCAATGCAAGATCCTAATTTAGGAGTTCAGCAGATCCATGGGCCGCTGAAGAATTTGTGCCTTGAGATGCAAATTCTGAAGCAGCACAAGACGGTTCGACTAGAGGTGCGCGAGGAGGAATGGTGCTTGAAATGCAATAGTCAGGGCCATGACGAAGACCATTGCCTGGTCTTTGCACACTATATTTCAGGTGGAGGACTGATGCCTTTAAGGCTAGAAGCTCAAGCAGTACCTAGCACAGGGCCTGCATTATGATACGCTATCTACCAGGTAGCCGAAAAACATGCCACGGATAACTGTCACTGCTACAAAAGTTAGTACAGACACCGAAACAGATATTCTACAACTTTTGTAGGTCGGTAGGCCACGATGAGTGTACTTGCAGGAGCTATGAACTAATGATGGATAGAACTCTCACCTATAGGGTTCAGGTCGAAATGCGGCCCCTTGACCAAAGCGCAGGAATGGCGCAGAGAGGATTTCAGGGGCGCGGAAGAGGCCGAAGCAAATGAGGACCTGGTAAAGGTCGAGGACAATTGATTTGCCACAATTGCGGAGGACCAAGACATTATGCCCATGATTGCACTAATCCAACGCGTCCCTCGTGCAAGTATTGCACATTGTTCAACCATGAAATGGAAGACTGTCCTACGTTGATAGCTAGGATACATGACAAAGGGGCGCTACCACCTCTGCCAACTTAGAACCTGTAGATGATGAGGTCTGAGACGTGTGAGGAAGATCTGAATGTAAATATAGTGCTCAGAAGTGGAATCGCAATAGGAGATGACAAGGGGAAACAACTAGAAGACTGTACATGGGTTCACAGAGCCCTAGAAAAGGAGGCTGAGTTTGACTTGGAGCACGCTCGTGAATCCTTCATGGAAGCTAAGAAGAGCTTCGTTGAGGCCTCCACCTCAGGAAGCAAGGATAAGCCTGAGCAGGAGATGGACCCCTCGATGCTCACAACTTTCCTGGAAACATGTATGAAGTTACTGTGTGACAGTAAGGCTATGGAAGGGTTACAAGAACTCATCAATAGATGCATTGGAATCACACGAGGTGAGCTGCATGCAATATGAAATATTGGCAAGCATAAAACAAGGAAGGGATGGGAGATGAGACTGACTACACAGATAGGAGAGTATGAAATGGATCAGGTCATTTTGGACCTGGGGTCAGATGCGAATGTCCTACCAAAACAAACTTGGGAGCAAATGGGGAGACCTACACTGCAATGGTCTTGGATTCATCTAAGGATGGAAAATCAGCAGAAGATCATCCCCATGGGGTGGCTGCAAGGGGTGACTATGGATATTGAGGGAGCAAGTGTGTTGGCTGGCTTTGAAGTAATAGAGATAGTGGATGACAGCAATCCCTCTCCTGCGCTCTTGGGAATTGACTGGGCTACTGACATGAATGGGGTAATCAATCTGAAGAACCGAAAGATGATCTTTGAGAAGAAATCACTGCGCATAATAGCACCCCTCGATCCTACTGAAGGATTGCCCTATACCAGACCTATCTACGATTACAAGAGTGATGACGACCTGGACTATATCTATAATATAACAGCGCGAGACCAAGATTGGGTGAACCCCACCGTGGATGGATGGATTACATGGGATCACGAGAGTTCCAGCACTTTGGACTCCGACGAAGAAATAGAACGCTGGCAGAATTAGTTACATGAAGTAACTATTTCGAATTGCAACATGATGACCCGGTCATTGCGTTGTGTGTCGTCAGAGGTAAGAAATCTGCCTACTTATGATGGTCTGAATGAGGTAGAGATATTTTTGGATGCATTTGAAAGGGAGGTACCAGAAAAGCAGCACTTCCAGGCCTTGGACTGGGCACTACACGCTACACCCACAAGATGGTGGGGTACGCACAAGGGAATCTTTGATGACTGGCATGAATGTAGAAGGATGATGAGAACATGATTTGGGAAGCATAAGATGCGGCTGACAGACAAGTATGACGGGCAGAATGATCCACGAGAGCATCTGCCCAAATGGACCTAGGCTTATGGAGAAAAGCCCCAACCTCAGTGGATGCACCTGTTCTGTCATACCCTGGATTTTATCCCAATGAATTGGTATATAGAAATAGAGCTCCAGCATGGGACATGTGAATGGGATATCCTACACAAAGGATTCATGATGACATTTAGTTTTGAGGACGGGTTTGACAGTTTTAGGATACCACAGGATCCTTTAGACCTAACTAGGCCTGAATGAGCCACTCAGCTAAGTCGCGCATTGGAATGTTATAATGTAACTGTTGAAGAAGAGGACAAGGATCCGCAGAAGATTAACATTCTGGAAATATAAGTTTGATGCGAGTTACAAGGACTACAGATTGTTGATATAACCGCGTCATTAAAAACGAAACAAGTAAACATTGGTACGAAGGTAGAACCCAAATTTGTGAAGATTGGAGAATACTTGGATGACGTGACGGTGGATAAGGTCGTTGAACTGCTCCATGAATACCAGGGCTTATTCCCTACCAAGTTCACGGATCTGAAAGGAATAATCGTGTTCCTAGGAATGATGAAGATCACGTTAAAGCCCAACATGAATCCAGGTAAGCAAAGGCCTTACTATCTCAATCCAAAATATAAGGAGAAGGTTCGTTTAGAACTAGACAAGATGCTCGCGGAAGGCATCATTGAGCCTATGGAAGAATCTGATTGAGTAAGCCCAATGGTGGTGCAAGAGAAGAAGTAGAAGAATGAGATCAGGATATGCGTGGATCTCATAAAACTGAATGACGCTTGTGTGCATGATCCTTTCCTGACTCCGTTTACGGATGAAGTGTTGGACAATGTAAGTAGCCAGGAAGCATATTCCTTCACTGATGGGTTCTCTAGGTACCACCAAATCAAAATCGTGCTAAAGGATAGGAGCAAGACAACTTTCGCAACTAAGTGGGGTTGCTTTCAATACATTGTGATGCCATTTTTATTGAAGAATGCTCCTGCAATATTTTCGCGTGTGGTTGTTGCGACATTCAAGGAACTTATTCATAAGTTCCTGGAGGTATATTTTGATGACTGGACTATATTTGGGTTGGTTAAGCACCATGTAGCAAGCTTCCGCCTGATGCTGGATACCTGTCAAAGATATCAGATCGCGCTCAATCTCAAGAAGTGTCTATTTTGTGTTCCATTTGGGAACCTATTGGGGCATGTGGTTTGTAGACAAGGATTGATGGTAGACCCTGCGAAGATCGTGGTGATACTAAACTTGGAAATGCCAAGGAGTGTGAAATAGTTACGTGCTACTCTGGGACATACGGGATATTACATAAAGTTTATCAAAATCTATGCCCAGGTCACTGCACCTATGGAGAAATTTTTGAAGAAGGATGTCACGTTTTGCTGGAACGATGACTATAAGAAGAGCTTGGATATATTGAAAGAAAAGATGGTTACCGCACTGATTCTAGTCTTCCCGGACAGGGAGAAAGAGTTTCATGTACATGTCAATGTGTTATGTATAGCACCAGGAGTGGTACTGACACAGGCTAGTGGAGAAGGCTTGGACCATCTTATCGCGTTCACAAGCCGCAAATTATCCAAAGCAAAGAAGAACTATTCCACCACTGAGCGCGAGGGGCTAGCTATGGTGTATGCACTCCAAAAGTATAGGCTCTACTTGCTAGGAGGCCATTTTAAGATGTATACAGATCACTCCACGTTGAAGTACCTTGTCAATAAGCCTGTGTTGGGGGGGAGAATCTGCAGATGGCTCTTATTGTTCTAGGAGTATGATTTTGAAGTTGTTGTGAAGCCTGGATGATTGAACGTGGGACTAGACCATCTGTCACGCATCGGAACAGGGGAGGAAACTACTAACCTGGAATCAAGGTTGCCTGATGCACAGCTATTTGAAGTATGTGTCACGGATGGTCATTTTGAGGATATAATCCACTTCCTAACAACAGGAACTGCACCGAAAGGATACACTGTCCAACAAAAGAAGGAATTAGTGGTGTGCGCAGTTGATTTCTCTGTCATTGTTGGGCATCTATACAAGATGGCGATTGATGAGATATTGCGACGGTATGTACCTAAGCTCGAAAGAAGTAGCATCCTCGTGGACGCTCATGGGGGCGTCGCGGGAGCACATTATGCAAGGACAGAAACTGTGCAAAAG
Organism: Pinus taeda; assembly: GCA_000404065.3. Taxonomy (NCBI): domain Eukaryota; kingdom Viridiplantae; phylum Streptophyta; class Pinopsida; order Pinales; family Pinaceae; genus Pinus; species Pinus taeda. The sequence goes on from APFE031131588.1 coordinate 87,874, forward strand.
ATTCTACACGCAGGGTTGTGGTGACCAACCCTTCATCAAGATTCAAAAGCATATTGCAAGGCATGTGATGTATGTCAAACAACGGGTAGGCCATCGCGAAGGGATGAAATTCCTTTGAATCCACAAATGACATTGCAACCCTTTGAGAAGTGGGTGATAGATTTTGTAGGACCCATTCAGCCACAAAGGAAGACAGGAGCAAGGTACATTATCACTACGACATAGTATTTCACTCATTGGGCAAAAGCGCAACCGGCGAAGGATTGCACAGGTGCGACTGCCGTGAAGTTCCTATTTGAGCATGTACTTATGTGATTTGGATGTCCGAAGACCTTGATGAGTGATCGAGGTACGCACTTCTTGGATGAGATGATCAACGCACTGACAGAGGAATTTCAGGTATATCACCAAAAGAGCACACCTTTTCACCCACAAGCTAATGGGACAGTGGAGGCATTCAAAAAAGTGCTTGAAAACGCACTAACCAAGGTTTGCAATGCTCAGTGAAGTGATAGGGACCTATGCATACCTGCAGTACTGTGGGCTTATCGAACAACATGCAAGAAGTTGACATCGTGTGGAAGCAGTAATGCCTATGGAATACATCGTGCCTAGTCTATGCATAACAGTGCTCAAAGGTACGATGGATCGTGGAGCCCTGGAGGAGAGGATCGCACAGCTGGATGAGCTCGAAGAAGAAAGATTTTTGGCTAGATTTTCCTAGCAGGTCCAGAAGCAGCGCGAAAAGGCGTGGCATGATTGACACATCAAGCTGCACACATTTAAGGTAAATGACCTGGTTTTGTTTTATGATAGTAAGTTTGATAAATTACCAGGGAAATTCAAGATGCACTGGTTAGGGCCTTATGTTATTAAGGAGATTACCGATGGAGGAGCGATATAGTTGGTCAAGTTAAATCGAGAATCCTTCCCAGGAAAGGTGAATGGCAGTTGCTTGAAGCCATACACTGACGGTCCGGCCATGTGACTCAATGAAAGTAACACAGTCTTAGCGCTCCAGTAAACTAAAAGGAGGCGCGGGACTATAAACTACACTTCTCGGGTTAGGGAGCTGCGCAATTGGAAAATGGTGCGAAGTAAGGACTTGCCACTAGGTCCGCGGCAGCGCAGAGGGAGTTGCGCTACCCAGGAAGAAACACACAGGTCGGCCGGAAAGTGGCCATTAAAGTCACTATTCATGAAAAGATGGCAGAAGTGAGGCCAAATGGTGCAAGTGGCTGGCATTTAAGACCAAATTTATGGCTTAGATCCTTGAAAATATTCTGCCAATCCGGGATTAATGAACCTATTTTGGGGGGAACAGTCGGATTTGAATTCAAAATGCCCTATAAATTACAAGTGGCTGCCCAGCGAAAAACACTTTGCATTTTGAGAATTGAGTTGTTGTGCTTTCAGGTGCACACGAACTGTGAATTATTTCAAGATCTGATAGCAAGTCCAGCATTTGAACAATTTTCAAAGGAGACCCAAGCACTATTGAATAGCATCATGTCGACCCGCGCAGTGTTGGAAATACTGAGAGGGGGGTGAATCAATATTTCTTTTCAATTGTTAGTTTTACCAGTTAGATCACTTATATTTAGAACACAAAATGAATAATAAGAATAAATGCTTTTATTAATTTCTTCAATAAATCACGTACAATATATGTAGGGCTCCAACCCTAGGTGAAGACACCAATCTTCAACCTCCCAGGCTCCAGCCTGTATTTGCCAAGCATCGACTTAGACTTCCAAGGCTCCAACCTTGTCAATTTTGAGGCACCAACCTCAAGGGCTCCAACCCTATATCTAGTTTAGGCTCCGACCTGGTTTCTTGAGGACTCTGATCCTCTAGGGTTCCAACCCTATCTTATCCAAGGCACCAACCTTGAGTTTAGGAGCACGAACTCCAAGGACACTAATCCTATGTTTTCCAAGCACCAACTTGGACTTTCCAAGGCACCAACCTTATTAATTTTGAGGCACCAACCCTAAGGGATCCAACCCTATAGCTTCACTTTGTCAAGGTATGTTTGGTTATACTTCACAGCTCCCAAAGTTTTCTTCAACAAGCCCTATCAATCTTCAGCTACGCCTTCACTTAATCTCCACATCACATCATCAATGACAACCTTGTTCTTCACATGATGGTGTCACCACTGCTCTTCATGTTACCCAAACAAAAATTCTTCAAGGTCACCTCATAATGGCTTCAAGGCATCATGGTCTTCAATGATCTCCACAAATCTTCAATATGCTGCTTCACAAAGTTCTCTAACTCTGCCCTATTATGTTCTCAAGAAGACTTCAACAAGCTCTATTTGTCTAATCCTAATAAATCAACACTTCGACCACGACAACTATGACAACTCCGACCACAATAGCTCCAACCACAACAACTATGGCAGCTTCAACCATGGAAACTATGGTAGATTCAACCACAGAAACTACAACAGCTTCAACCATAGCAACTACAACAGCTTCAACCACGGCAACTATGGCAGCTTCAACCACGACAACTATGACAGCTTCAACCATGACAACTACAACACCTTCGACCATGGCAACTACAGCGGCTTCGACCATGGCAACTACGGCAACTTTGACCACGACAACTACAGCAGCTTCGACCACAGCAAATACGGCAATTTCGACCATGGAAACTACGACAACTTCAACCACGGCAACTACAGGTAGTTTCAACCATGACAGCTTTGACCACAGAAACTACAGCAGTTTCGACCACGATTTTATGCCCAAATATAATTATCCTTTTTTTCATCGTAAACAATAGTCTCCTTGTTCTCCTTGGCCTTATGTCTTCTCTTGTACTTCATATCTCTAAATTCTTGCCTGAATTGCTGATCAAAATGAAGTGTTTAGACGTCTATTTATAGAGATTTCATTTATAACTGAAGGAACATGTCTATTTGAAGTGAGGCTAACTTGTATGATTAAGTGTAGGTCGGCTCATTGCTAGGAATAATTTCCTTAACTTCAAAATTCAATATCTCACAAACTATTGGGAGTTTCAGGCCGAATAAAGGCTCGTCAGAAAGAGGAAAAATTCCTCTTTAAGATGGTCTAGGATCCATTTTCAAAGGATGCCTCCAAGGTGTCCAAAGTAATTTTTCTTTATTGTTGGATTATGTTATATTCTTTCCATGACAAACCTATGTAGTGAACCGGGGCGTTAGAGAGGGGGTGGAGCCCCCCCCTTCGTTGCGCTATTTGCGCAGCGGGCAGGTCACAGGGGGGGCGGCAGCCCCCCTATCCGGGGGGTTTGAAGGGGGTGGGTAGCCCCCCTCTACGAGGTTCGATCCATGGTTTTAGACACGATGGTCTTCGGTTCATGGTATTGGATGCTTCAGCATGTATCGATATGTATTGTAGCATTGAAAGGAACATAATGAAAAATCAAGCTGGTAGTCTCGGTTTTGGGATCCAAGGGAAATCTCTGTGTATAAGTGTTTTATGTGTTATGCTCTCGCATTGTTTATTTTCTGTGTTTTAGAATTCATATGGAGGTAATTTCCGTATGGGGTTAAAACCTACATTTGGTATCAGAGTTGTTTTGGCTTCAAGGGGATGCCTTTGTTGCTGAGGGGTTTCACTCGGGCCTATGGTAGACCTTGTTCATTAGGAGATCTGTGAGATCGATTCTAGTGGCAAAAGAAGATGGTGAGCAGTGGAAATATAGAGATAGAGAAATTTAATGAGTTTTGAGTTGTGGAAACTCAAGATGGAGGATATGTTGGTGGATAAAGATCAATTTATCGTGGTAGATCCGGGTACTAAACCAATGGGAGTGACCGATGAAGAATGGAAGAAGTTGGATCGGAAGGCAAAGAGCACAATACGATTGTGTGTCTCAAATTCAGTATTACTGAATGTATCAGGGGAAGCTACGGCAAAGGCTTTGTGGGACAAGTTAGGGACTTTGTACCAATCTAAGTCTCTAGTGAATAAATTGTTCCTGTGAAAAAAGTTGTATAACCTAAGGATGAAAGATGGAGACTTGGTGACAGAGCATCTGAATGCATTTAATACTGTTGTAAGACAGTTATCATCTGTTGATATCAAAATTTCAGATGAAGATAAGTGCATTAGTTTGTTGTGTTCTCTACCAGATTCATGGGATAATCTGGTTATTGCAATAGGTAGTAATGCAACTGCCTTACACTTTGATGAAATAGTCTCATCCTTGTTGACGAAGGATATGAGACCGAAAAATATGGAGAGCCAGAATGGTGATGCCTTGTCTGTACGAGGGTGGTCCTAGAACAGAACAAAAATAAGTCATCGAGTGGGAGATCTAAATCTAGAGTGAGATATAAATTTCCAAGTAAAACTGTAAAGGTGGTGTGCTGGAACTGCGAAAAGGAAGGGCACTACAAAAGGGGCTATAAATCTAAAGCTCCTAAAAAAGGAAAGGGATCTAATGATGCTCCTTCTGCAGAGGCGAAAATCACCTCAGATGAAGTGGGGATGTGTACTTGGCTTCTTCAAGTACACATGTAGATCATGAGGCATGGCTGATTGACTCAGGTGCATCCTTTCACTTCACTCCCCACAAATAGTGGTTCTACGAGTATGAGAAATACGATGGTGGTGATTTCTTCTTAGGGGATCATAGGAAGACTAGAATCGTTGGTTGCGAAAAAGTAAAGTTGAAGTTACAAGGTGGAAGGGTTAGAAAACTTTCGGGTGTTCTACATATTCTTGCATTGGCCAGAAATCTGATTTTTGTAAGAAAGTTGGATGATGCAGGTGTAAAAACAATGTTTGAGAAGGATACCTACAAGATGGTTTGAGGAGCACTGGTATTGATGCGGGGAGTTCGGACTAGAACTCTGTACAAGCTGCAAGGTAGCACTGTTGTTGATGGGTGGTTCCTAAAAGTAGAGTAGAAAATCTAGTGCTCTCCGGAGAGAAGACCATGTTGTGGCATCAAAGGCTTGGATATATTGGAGAAAAGGGCCTTCGAATACTTCATGGTAAAGATATGGTAGAAGGTATCAGTAATAGCTCTCTGGATTTTGATTTCTGTGAAAATTGTGTATATGGGAAGTAGAATCGGGTGAGTTTCCCCTCTGGTGGTAAGTGGGCGAAACAGATATTAGAGCTTGTGCACAATGATGTATTTGGACCGGTGAATGTTCCATCACTGGGTAACTCTATGTACTATGTATCATTTATAGATGACTTCTCAAGGAATACATGGATATATTTCCTTAAGAAGAAATCTGAAGTCTTTGACAGGTTTAAAGAATTTAACGCTCTGGTGGAAAACCAGATAGAGAAGAAGATAAAGGTGCTGAGGACAGATAACAGTGGAGAGTTTTGCAGTAAGGAATTTGAAGAATTCTGTAAGAAGTGTGGCATAACACGGCAAAATACTACTCCATATACACCTCAGCAAAATTGAGTTGCATAAAGAATGAACAAGACGTTCATGGAAAGGGTAAGAAGCATGCTCAATGGTGTCGAGTTAGGACAGGAATTCTGGGTAGAGGTGGTGGAGACAACATGTTACCTGGTTAACAGATCACCTTCATCGGCATTGGAGGATAAGACTCCACGAGAGGTATGAACTAGTAAGAAACCCTCTCTTTCACATCTGAGGGTATTTGGATGTCATGCATATGTACATGTTCCAAATGAGAAACAAACCAAGTTGGATACTAAATCTGAAAAGTGCATCTTTATTAGGTATAAGGATGGTTTAAAGGGTTATAAGCTTTGGAACCCAGCAACAAGTAAGGTTGTGTACAGCCGACATGTGGTGTTCAGAGAGGTGAAAGATGTTATTAAACATGAAGTCCAACCAAAGGAACCTGAGAAGATAGAGTTTGAGCTTAAGGAGGAAGAATCAGACTCTACAACAGAGGAGGAATCAGAAGATGAAGAGCCACATACTTTGGGTGTGAGATGATCAGTTCGAGAAAGAAGGTAGCCGGAAAGGTATAGACCATCTTCTTTCTGTTTAAATTTTGCTTTATCTATTACTGATGATGATCCCAGAACTGTGAAGGAAGTAGTAGATTCAAAGGATGGAAAACTCTGGAAAGAGGCTATGGTTGATGAAATGGCATCTTTGCACAAAGATCAGGCTTGGGATCTGGTGGAGTTGCTTGCTCGAAGGAAACCCATTGGCAGCAAATGGGTGTTCAAGAAGAAGACAGATGCAGAAGGAAAGGTGGAGAAATACAAAGCTCGATTGGTAGCAAAAGGTTATTCCCAAGTGCCAAGAATTGATTTTGGTGATATTTTTTCTGCTCTTGCCAAGGTAACTTCTATTAGATTACTTTTATCTGTTGTTGCTGCTTTTGATTTTGAGGCAGAACAAATGGATGTGAAGACAACATTTCTTCACGGGGATCTAGAAGAGGAGATCTACATGAAGCAACCTGAAGGTTTTGCGGTGAAGGGTAAGAAAAAACTGGTATGGAAGTTAAAGAAGTCTTTGTATCAGTTAAAACAGTCACCAAGGATGTGGTATCAGAAATTTGATACATTTATACGGGGACTTGGCTTCACCAGAAGCAAAGCAGATCATTGTGTGTATTTTAAATTAATTGGTGACCATGTTATTTATCTGGTCTTGTATGTGGATGATATATTGTTGGTTGGAAATGACAAAGAAATTATCCAGGATTTGAAGACCCAATTGTCCTCCAAATTCGACATGAAAGATCTCGGTGCTGCAAACTATATTTTGGGCATGGAAATTAAAAGAGATCGGGCAAAGAGGAAGCTCTGGTTAAACTAGAGAAAGTATGTCAAGACAACATTGCATAGGTTTAATATGCAGGATAGTAAACCGGTGAAGGTTCCTATTCCTGTAGGTGTGAGATTATCTACTGAACAGTGTCCCAAGACACAAGAAGAGGAAGAGGACATGTTCTGTGTTCCATATGCAAGTGCAGTCGGTAGCCTGATGTATGCAATGGTCTGTACTAGACTAGACATTGCACATGCAGTGGGAGTATTGAGCAGGTTTATGTCAAAACTAGGGAAGGAGCACTAGACAGTAGTGAAGCGGGTTTTCAGGTATTTGCGTGCCACTAGTGATTATAGTTTGTGCTACCAAGGAATATTAAGATTAGATAAAATGTTGGATATTCATGGCTTTTTTGATGCAGACTGGGCTAGAGATCTGAATCATAGAAGATCTACAAGTGGGTGTGTTTTGAACCTATTTGGAAGTGCAGTCAGTTGGATGAGTAAGAACAATCTATAGTGGCACTATCAACTACAGAGGCAGAATACATGGCAGCCACTCATGCAGGCAAGGAAGCAGTTTGGTTGCAGAGATTGTGTTCAAGTATGGGGTTAGTACAGGGAGCTATAAGGATAGACTGTGACAGCCAAAGTGCAATTTTCTTGGTAGAGAACCCCGCATATCATTCAAGGACAAAGCACATTGATGTTCAGTATCACTTTGTGAGGGATATGATAGAAGACAAAAAGGTGTTGCTGGTAAAGGTAGACACTTTGAAGAATACTGCAGATGCATTGACAAAATCTATGAGCTCTGATAAGTTCTCTTGGTGTAGAGAGACATTGGGCATTTCAGGGATGGAAAAATCACTAAGCTCCCTTGTGGCCCCCTGTGGAAAGAAAACAACAAGTGGGAGAATGTTGGGTTATGTTATATTCTTTCCATGATTATCCCACGTAGTTAACCTAGGGGTTAGAGGGGGGGCGGAGCCCCCCTTCGTTGCGCTGATTGTGTAGCAGGGGGGGCTCACAAGGGGTTTGAGGCATACCCGTAACCCCACTTTATGGGATCCGGGGCAGCGCCCAGGAAAATTTTGGTTTTGGACCCTATGTTAGGATGGGCGGACCCACCTATGGTTGTGTGCATTATTTTCACACATGTTTTTGGATGCGATGGTTTTCGGTCCATGGTATTGGATGCTTCAGGATGTATAAATATGTATTATAACATTGAAAGGAACATAATGAAAAATCAAGCTGGTAGCCCCAGTTTTGGAATCCAGGAGAAAATCTTTGTGTATATGTGTTTCATGTGTTATGCTCTCACATTGTTTATTTTCTGTGTTTTATAATTCGTATGCAGGTAATTTCTGTACGGGGTTAAAACCTACAGTCCATGATTAGGATTTTCTAAATTTTTGCCTAACCGATATAAGCCCCATGCAAATATCCAGAGTATACCCAAAGAATCCCACTTTGATACCAATACAATCTTTAAAATGTTATGGTTATCCCAATAGATAGTTCGTCACAACATATCTAATATAACTATTTTTAAAAATCTAATATATGCACTATTAGGGTCTTATTTCTCTTTATATCCTAGATATGTAGATTACTATTCATTACTTATGCATTAAAATTAAATTTATTCTGAAAATAAATAATGGTTAAATAAAAGCTCACAAACCATTATTTTACACAAGATATGACTTGGCAAACCCTTTTGGAAGAAAACCCAACTAGATGGTGAGGTTTCTGTACTTTGTTTCTAAGAATATAAAATGTCCATGAGTACAAAGAAGTATGGATTATGGCCCGTGAGCTACTACAATACACAAATCCTCTCTATGTACGCTATCTCCTATCCCTCTTAGATATTTTTTGTCATCTATGGAACAAATGAAGTTGAAAGAATAAAACCCCTTTTCCTAATAGCGGCCAAGTTATAAAACATCCTAATAGTCTACTAATGATTACGTTTGGCTACCTAAACTTTTAACCGGAGTTATAATATAGACTCTTCTAGTTTCTTCTTCATCTTAATCATGTGGCTAGCCCCTTTTTTGTGAATAATGGGGGTTGACATGGTATCGTCTCAAATTATGGCGGGGAGAAAAATAAAGGCGATTTATGAGTGGTATAACGTTTGCATACAAACTCTGATTGGCATGTTTCTTACATTGTTGGAAAGGTATCGATGTTTAGGATATGAAAAATGAAGGTTATTACACTAAAGTAGAAATATTTTACCCCCAAAAAACATCATTTCATGCCTGAAAATTCTCCCATACAGTTTTAGACACCAATTTGCCAAACTTGGTGTTGTTGGTAAAAATTCTCTTGTGAGCTTATTCCTGCACATTTTCCACTCTAAAATCATTGATATGATTGAAAAAAAACATAATTACCCAATAAAAATCATGAATTGATGGTTTTCCAAAAAAAGGTTTCTTCTCTTTTACTTGAAGTTTATAAGCCCATAGTAACTCAAGTGTTCTACAAACATGTCGTAGATGTTCTTACCAAAATTTACTAAATACCAAAATATCATCAAGATAAATGACCACAAAATTACCCAAGTGTAGCATAAACAAATCATTTATTAATATCATAAAAGTGGCCAATGAATTTGTTAACCCAAATGGCATGTCTATCCATTTAAATAAACAAAACATTTCCTTAAAGTGGTATTCCATATGTTTACTTCATGAATTAAAAATTGATGGTAGTTGGATGTCAAATCCATATTTGTGAAGAAGAGATCCCCTTGTAAGTGGTAAAACAAATCATCAATCTAGGGTAGTGGTGAGCTCCAGAATTGTAGCAATAATGCTACAACTCCTGAGGCTTCCGGTCTCTCATTTTATCAACCCGGTTGTTCGTACAAACTTGGAAGCGACGGTGCTATATGCACAAGTACTAGATCTTGTCGCAGCTGTCACTTGGTCAGCTGGCACAAGTCTGTTAGGGCTCAAGCCAACTTCTATAGGCTCACAGAAGAAGCCTTATCAATGATGGATTAGGTAAATAATCATTGGGAATAAGATCGATTGTGTGTTCAATAAAGTGTGATAGGGGTAGCCCAAAGGGTTGTGTCAATATATTTATGAATTCTTGAAGGATGGGAACCATATGAGGGGGCACCAAATTAGTGAGGTTATTTGGTGTGATAGGGCGAACAAAAATAAAGAAACATGTTGGCTTAAACTGAATTTATTAAGGATATCTTTATCAATAACAGGTTCTGTTGGTTTATGTGAAGAGGAGGTGCGCACATAGGTGCGACCCTCATACCCCAAGTGGTATTGGTGATATTTAGCATGATAAATAGTGTGCTTAGAATTTTGGAATGGAATTATGAGTAATAACTTGGCATACACGTGTGGAGAAACATAGCACACCACAATATCTCAGAAAATTCCAATATCAAGGGTCACTTCACAACACTAGGAGACGGTAAGACAAGGGACTTCCTTTTATACTATCTAAGCTAAAATAGGTTTAGGTGTGGAGTGGTGGGAAGGTTAAGGAATTGAACCACATTCTGGACCCCAAGATTCTTTTGACTCCCATTGTCGAGGATAAAAGTAGCTAATTCATGCTTGAACTAAAAATTATGGGTAAAAAGAGGTGTGGTAGAGTTGTTAACTTGATTAGTGATGAGGAGTATGAGAGAGGGGTCTAATTTAGTAGGATTTTCAAGAGAAACAATTGCAAGAGGGGGATGGAAATTTGATTTCTCAAACTAGGTAAAAAGAGTCTTCTTAGTGTGCATATTTTTAAGTGCTCCATAAATTTGGTAGAAGTATGTGAATTGGTCTTAATTTGGAAAGTACACCAAGAGGTATAGCAAGTTATGGAGGATGTGGCAGGGGTAACATTAGAAGGATAAATAGGAGAAGGACCAGTAAGAGAGGGACCGTATTTGGGTTGAGGATATCAAATTTGAGGAGACACTTCACATTCCACAATTAAGGCTCAAAGAAAGGCCTTATTTAAGTAATGATTATTGATCAATTAATTTTTTTTTTTTTTTTTTGTTTAAATCAGTAAACTAGAATTAAATCTGACAACGAGTACCTCTTCCTAAATAAAGATACATAGATGAATGTGCAATTTGAAGAAGACTTCAGTGTAGGCTTGTATTGACTAATTTAGTAGTTAGTAGAGTTGCAACCATTTTGCAAGGAGATTCTACAAATAAGTTATGGGATAGAAGTGTGATATTAATTCCTGGAAGAATTCATCCCAAGATATGATGCGAGGATGGTTAGTGCCTTCTCTAACTGGGTATCCCATGATGCTTATGCCATGCCTTCCAATTGTAGGTTATCAATTTGAAGCTTCATGTCATGTTCCATCTCGGGATATGTTTTTAAATAGGTGGAGAGACTAAAAATAAAGAATAAACAACCTCTCCATTCATTTGGCTTGAACACTTGAGTGATTTAAAGCATGTATCCAACTACATGTACCCTAGAAGGCATCTCTATTGTTGTAGAGTGATTAGCTCATGGAGAGTCATGTATAGTTCTTGGATTGGTGAGTCTTCAGGGGAGTTATCATATGTGGTTTATTTACAAGACAACATGATTTTCATCCACCAAAATGGATCAAAATGTACATATTAGTAATGAGATGGATCCAATTGCCTTGAGGAATGCGCACTGAGAAGGGAGTTGAATAGCTAAGGGCGTGGAACAGTTGAGACACGAGTTTATGAAAATAATTATTTGAATGTATGGATGGATTACTATTTACTCCTTGATGTTGAATAATAGTGTGTCAAGATCACCCACTTTGATACTCATTTATTCACATGCAAATATGAAAATTATTAATAATACATGACACAATGAAACAATAGAGGGATATACAAGAAGATCCTAAAAATAATACCACCATTCTATTATGAGGGAGATGTTTCCTTTTATATGCAACATGTATTCTTATCAACTTGATTACAAATAGATTTTCATGGAAATAAAAAAGCCTTAATTAGATATTGCCTTGCTTTTTTAAGTTGCACATCTAGTTTGCATAAGAAAAATAAAATGCATATTTTGGCAACATCAAATACATGATTAGTTTTTTTTCTTTCTCATTATGAGTGTCACTAGAAGTGGTATACCATTGTTGGTTTCATTAGAGAAATTTTGAGGTCTAAAATGGGCCTCCTAGGGAATATTATAAAATAGCAGTGGAAATAATCAGACAAGAATATATTACATCATCACATTTTAAGAGGGGGGGGGTGGGTGGGAAATCATTTTTTCAACTTGTATTTTCTACTTATGTCCCTCTAAATTTACTCAAATTTCGAGTAGGAAAACTTGTTGGATGTGTAATTTAATTCCTTATCCAAGGAGTACCCATGTTCCATACTTTATATGGATGGTACTAGAGGAAAAATAAGAAATATGCGAAAAAATGTGATTGTAATAACATTGATCATGTATTTCTCATTTTTCCTATAACAAGGTCCTTCGAAAGTATTCAAGATGGATAGTCCTTACATGATGAATTAAATTATACATCCAAAGAGTTCCCCCGCTTGAAATTTGAGTAAAACTGTAGGGTGATAAGTTAAAAATACGAGTTGAATTTTTAATCTTTTTAATTTTTTTTTTAATCTTTTTACTTTGTTACTACTAAAATGGTGAATCATCCCCCATGGTTGATATCATCATCTTGAATCCTATTGGTTCTTACAAATTTAATTTGTTTGTACATCTTTCTTTTGAGACCCATTTTTTACCTCAAAATTTCTCTATTGCTCAATTTCTTAGTTAAAATGCGACATAAAAGGATGCACGAAAAGTATAGTGGGAATTCATCACAAGGAGGATTACTCTGAATTTAAATACATTAAGACATAAAGATTCATGCCCTCTAGAAGGAATTAAAAATTCATAATGCTACTAATCTATTAATAGGCATGCAATCATGGGGGTTACTCCCCTAATTCTATTACATATAATACACTCATTGATGGTCACTATAATAAAATTATTAGTGGAAAAATATATAGAGGAAAGGACATTCTTAATGAAATTTTGGTGAAGGGATTATTTCCTACCCATGCTACTTACAACACTCTCATCGACAGTTACTTTAAGGAAGGATACAGGGTCCCTGCATTCAATATGCTTTAAAAAATGAAGGAAAATGACAGTTTTCCACCATTTTTCCCAATGTTGTCACTTATAGTGTATTAATCTATGAAATGTGCAAGGGGGATAAGACTTAGGAGGATTTTAACCTTCATAGTTAAATTCAATAAGAAGGTGTAGTAGCTAGCATTATTACTTACAATGCACTCATTAATGGACTTTGTAGAAATGGGAGAACAATAAAAGGGGGAGAACTCTTAGACGAAATAATAGGTTTGGTTCCAAACTCTATCATATACAACACACGAATTTATGGATACTGAAAAAATGGCGAAATGCAAGAGGTTTTTCATTTCTCAAAAAGTATGATTAAGAGAGGTATCAATTCGAATGTCTCGACATACAATTCCCTCACAAATGTGTTTTGCAAGATAAGAAAGATGAAAGAGACTAAGAAACTCCTTTAGGAAATGGCAAGGGAAATATGTCAAAGCTGATGTTATTGCACATAATACATTGGTCAATGCCTTTTGTGAAGCAAGGAAGAACCTGGACTACGAATCTCTTGAATGAGATGTTTGAAGTTGGGACAAATCCAAATTGCGTGAGTTACAATACTTTGATGACTATTTTATATGAGGACAAGATAATAAGTTATCTTTGTGGATGTGCAAGGAAATGGAAAAAAGAGGTTGATGGGATAACATCACACCATATAATGTACTCATCAATAGGTTATGTAGAAAGCGAAAAATTTAGGATGGTAATGAACTTTTGAATGACATGTGGAGAAGGGTATGACACCTAATCATATCACCTATAATGTGAATCAAGAAATAATAATTGAGAAAATTTATGTTACTAACATTGAAGGGAATTTTACATGATCATGTCTTCATCATCATAAAAAACATTTGAGTTGTTGTTGCCAGTGTAACATGAAGCATGCATGTAGTTTCTCTATGACCATGCACTTATGAGGAACTTTGACGGATCCAGTGACATTTTATGTAGATGTTAGATCATTTCTATAAATATTATGCCATATCTTAAACCCTTGGCCTAGTAACCCTAGAGTAAGAAAACATGAACTCAATCTAAAGCCGAAAACCACCAACGAACATTGGAGAAATCCTTTGCCTAGTTTTTGACAACCAAATTTATGTTTTGTTTTAACCGCCTTAAGGTCTATAGCCAAAATGATTTTCCTAGGAAATTTGTGCCCCTTTGAACATCATTACCCCATGCTTCATCACACATCACAATCCTATTGGAAAAAGGAAGATTATAAGTAAACATCACAAATGAGAGGGAAGACTTTGGCTTTAAATGGTTATAAATAATATGTTCTTTGTAGACTTACAAGGATGGTTTCCAACCCAATTTAGGTTATAAAGTAATTGGTTCATTTTGAGTATGAGAACAAAGACCCTTTAGTAGCATGTAAGTCATCAATATAAAGATTAATATTTCTTTCACTTCAAAAGCACCTATTATATTGCATTAATATTGCTTTTATATCAAAAGCCCCTGTTATATTGCAGTGAAAGCTATGGTGTGTGATCAATAAATAGTATGAAACCAAAGAGGAAGAACTGGGAAACATCATAAAGTTTTTACTACATTTCAAATTTTGTGGAGTGGGTGTTTTAAACCAATTGGGAAACATTACATGGGTCACAAGAAAAATATATAGTTACTGATATGTTATGATTTATTATAAATAGAAATTTAACTATATTAAGTGTCATTCTTATAGATTCAATGTTTTATGTTCATTTAGGATTAAAAATTAGTTAATTAACAAAAACCCAATAAATATTGGAGTCTTTTT
>APFE031131591.1:0-26844 GCA_000404065.3 Pinus taeda
GCATAGCACGGGCAGCTTCCACAATCGCACGATTCTTCCTTTCCACCACACCATTATGCTCAGGAGTATATGGTGTAGTAGTCTCCCTCTTAATGCGAGCCTCTTTGTAAAAGTCATGAAACTCATTGGATTCATACTCACTCCCATTATCAGTCCTTAAGATCTTGATCTTCTTTTCGGTTTAATTCTCAATCAAGGCTTTGAAGTGACGAAACTAGGAGAACACTTCATCCTTCTTTTCCAAGAAGTATATCCAAGTCTTGCGAGAATAATCATCTGTAAAAGAGAGGTAATATAAATATATTCCCAAGGAGTTCACAAGCATCATACAGGATATGTCTGAGTGAACCAAATACAATATATCGCAGGTCTTGCTTTGGCTTGAGGGGAATGGTCCCCTTTTGAGATTTCCTTTGGCACATCCCGGACATGCACCTTCTTGCTCTAATCTAAACTCAGTCATCTCGGTCACCATTTTTCTCACATCAAGTAGAGATTTATAATGAAGGTGAGCAAACCTCCGATGCCATATTTCGGACTGAAGAGATGTGTCACAAGACATGATACCTAGAGGACTTCCTCCGACATGATATCATGAATCAACTCGAAACCCAAGATTGAAAGCATATTTAAATTTCTTTTTCCATACACGTACCTTGGCATCGATGAAGGCCACCTTGTAGCCTTTGTCTTCTATTGTCGAAATGGACACCGGGTTCTTTTTTAGATCAGGTACATATAATACTTCTTGTAAAAATGAATTGTATTTCCTTGATTCAATTGAAGAGTGACATTCCCTATGCCTTTCACGGGATATTTTGAGTTGTCCCCAAGAAGAATTTCTAGGTTGGTCTCCTTCTCTATAATATTAGAGAGAGCTTCTTTGTAACCAGTGAAGTGCCTTGAGGCACCTCTATCAATAAGCCAATTTCCCAGCGAGTCCGAAGGAGCAGTAGTAGAGAGGGCCACTGGTATATAATATTCCTCTTGCTTATTGATAACAATGTTAGATTCATACCTAAAGTTTTTTGCCTTCCTGAAGGGTTGTCCTCTTCCCCTATTTCTGACATTTCTTTTACCTCTGCCATCCTTGTTTCTTCTTGAATGCATCTTGCCATGAATTCCTCAAATCCAAGAATTGCATTATTGTTGAGAAGAGTAGTCCTGAATATATACCATTCAGGTGGCAGTCCTCCAAGAGTTGTGAGTGTCATTTCCCTATCAGGAACTACTTCCCCAAAAGATAGGAGATCATTATTGATCTCAGTGATCCTTAAGAAATATGCTTGCATACTATCATCTTTGCCCTTCTTAATTTCCTTTAGCTTATTTTTAGGGAACAAAACTTGATTTGCATCATTAACTTTAAATAAACTCACCAATCTATCGTAGATTTCCTTGGAGGTGATCAGCTCAGAAACATAGGCCACTAGGCACTTGTTGATAGAATCCCAGATGATCTTCCTTGATTTGACTTCTCCCTTGGTCCACTTGCTTCTAGCAACAGCAGATGCATTTGATGGAGGCTCAACAATTTTGCCTCTCACATGGTCCAACACTTCTTACTCTTCCAATGTTAGATCAAGAGACATCTTCCATCCGTGATAGTCAGACTTCTCTTGCAGTTTTTCTTCAGCAGGGAAGTGTGTTGAGGACCACATGACTTCTTTAATATTGCTTCAACAGCCTTCGGTGATTGCTCTTACTCTTGCTCTTGCTTGGGATTTGTCTTCACCTCAGCTTTTATACCATGTTAATTTATGGTATGTTCTATGCTTAGAGCAATTTACTTATTTTCTTCTTATTAGCCATAGATTAACAATCATATATACATTAAGTAAAGTGTAGATATAACATTAAATGATTGATAGAAAAGAATCCAAGACAAGAGACACAAGATATGGAGGCTAGCCAGGGACAAACCCCAATGCGGGGAAACCATTTGACCAAATCTTCTTTTATCTTCAATAGTTCAGTAGAGAGAAATAGTACAAAATCAAAATTCTATAATTTTATATCAACAACAGGAAACCCTAAATCAACAAAGTCAAACTTGGTCAAACAACCCTAGATTGACTTCTAGGTAAATTGAGGAACTCAGTCTTCAACAGCAATAAATAGTAGCCCAAAGAAATTCTCAAAACAGGGTCAAAACAACAGTCAATATATCATCTCCTGCAGTGAACCTTAACCAGTCAACGTTGCCCCAAAACAGTCAAACAGAGGTCAACAAGGCTGATCTGAACTGCGGCTAGCAAGAGAGAGACTCCCCACACAAATCCGCAATGAAGGGAGCCTATACGTTGGTCAATGCAGTTCTCTAGCACCCAAAACATGTTGTTGTACCTTCCTCTGTCCTCTTCCTTCCACGTCACAGCTTGCTGCCCTAATTGCGTCCTCTTTCTTCTTCCCATGTGAGAGAGTCTTCTTCCTCCTATGCATACCCAAGAGACTAAGAGAGAGAAGAGATGGGGATATGAGATGATTAGAAAATGAATCAATCTCTCTTGTATTTATATGATTCACTGGGCATTTGTGCCGCACATTTAATTGCTGGTCGACCTTGACAATTTGTCAAGTAAATACAAATAAATTCATATCTCCATAAATACTTGTCGGGATCGGATGATCTTTAGATCAATCCTACACCTCTCGGCAAGAGGAATCTAGGAAAAATATAAACTGCCATAAATGAGGTGACCCACATGGATTTTGGTCGTATTTGCCAATTTTAACAACTCGTCTATGAGTGAAATCATCAAAAATGATTTAAAATTCCTAGGAAACTTAGGCAAACCTTGTAAGCCACCATGAGAATGTGAATGCCTAAAAATCTTCGATTTATGTTGAATAAATAAACTCAAAATCAAAATCAAACTATAATTATCACCATGGAGGAAATTCAATAAAAAGTTTAAATTCATTCACCTGCCCATTACATCATACATTCCAACCAGATTGCTACAGATGACAAGCGTATTAGGCTAATAGGGACAAGAAATCTCTTCCAAAATCAACCTTGATTCTTAAAAAAAATTGCAGCTTCATTTATAGCGTAGCATTGCACACAAGCCAGTCCCATTTGGTTCAAAAAATGCGAAAGAAGACAGATCTCATCTCCCCAATGGCCCTCAATTTTGCAATGGCATTCCTTAACAAATCTCGTGCCTCAGCATGCTTCCCCAAGGCAGAGTATACAACACCCATTTGTGCTTCAATGCCTGCTATCACACTGTGTTGACCAGGAGCATCACGCAAGGCTTCCAACACCCTATGAAGAAGACCCAAAGCATGTTCACGCTTCGCTTAATCGTGCCTTATAATATATCAAAAAGCATAGGGAAAATGCCTTAGTATAATGGATTCACTAAAAAGTTGGAGGACTTGAGGCTATGTAGAGGCAAACTAATGGACTTGCTATGTTGACCCACGAAAACAATTCTTGCACTTTAGCATAATGGGTTTCCTAAGAATCTCAAGGGATGAAAAATACATGAAAATACTAAAAGAACCATCAATAAGTTTTTATTTTTCAACCCGTCTATGAGTGAAATCATCGAAAATGATTTAAAATTCTTAAGAAACTTGTGCAGACCTCCCAAGCCACCATGAGAATGTGAATGCCTAAAAGGCTTGGATTTATGTTGAATAAATGAACTCAGAAACAAAATCAAACTCCAATTACCACCATGGAGGCAATTCAATAAAAAGTTTAAATTCATTCACCTACCCATTACATCATATGTTCCAGCCAGGTTACTATAGACCACAAGCGTATCAGGATGATAGGGACAAGAAATCTCTTCCAAAATCAACTTTGATTCTTCAAAAAAATATGCAGTTTCATTTATAGCATAGCACCGCACACAAGTCAGTCCCATTTGGTTCAAAAAAATTCCAAAGAACACAAATCTCATCTCCCCACTAGCCCTCAATTTTGCAATGGCAGTTCTTAACAAATCTCGTGCCTCAACATGCGTCCCCAAGGCAAAGTATACAACACCCATCTGTGCTTCAATGCTTGCTATCACACTCTGTTCAAGTTTCTTTTCTCTAATTCCTACCACATGCTCCATTACACCAATTGCATCATACAACCTGTACATGAGATAAAGTTATTCATTTCAGAAAGAAATTTATAAAGGAATGCAATACCAAAGTATAATTTAGTATAAAAATCTTATGAATTTGTAGAATGACAAATATATATAGAGAAACAACATAAATGTAAAATATAATGGTGAATGTTCCACTAAAATTTTTCTAATTAGTATATGGAACAATTTGTGAGCGTGAAGAACTGATTTGAGGTAAAGTGAAGATGGCTAGACTAGTTGAAAAGAAAAAGCACAGGGAAAATGCCTCTTTACAATGGATTCATTGAAAATTTTAAGGACTTCATGCTATGCAGAGGCAAACTAATGGACCTATTATGTTGACCCACGAAAAAAATTCTTGCACTTCAGCATAATCGGTTGAGTAAGAATCTTAAGGGATGAAAAAGACATGCAGATACTAAAACAACCATCAATAAGTTTTTATTTTTCAACCTGTCTATGAGTGAAATCATCAAAAATTATTTAAAATTCCTAAGAAACTTGTTTAGACCTTCTAAGCCACCATGAGAATGTGAATGCCTAAAAAGCTTGGATATATGTTGAATAAATGAACTGAGAATCAAAATCAAACTACAATTACCATCATGGAGGCAATTCAATAAAAAGTTTAAATTCATTCATCTGCCCATTGCATCATAGGTTCCAGCCAGATTGCTACAGACCACAAGTGTATCAGGATGATAGGGACAAGAAATCTCTTCCAAAATCAACCTTGATTCTTCAAAAAAATCTGCAGTTTCATTTATAGCATAGCGCTGCACACAAGCTAGTCCCATTTGATTCAAAAAAATGCCAAAGAAGACAGATCTCATCTCCCCACTGGCCCTCACTTTTGCAATGGCATTCCTTAAAAAATCCCATCCCTCAGCATGCTTCCCCAAGGCAGAGTATACAACACCCATCCATGCTTCAATGCCTGCTATCACACTCTGTTGACCAAGAGCATCATGAAAGGCTTCCAATGCCTTATGAAGAAGACTGAAGGTATGTTCAGGCAATGCCTGCTATCACACTCTGTTGACCAAGAGCATCATGCAGGGCTTCCAATGCCTTATGAAGAAGACCCAAAGTATGTTGAGGCTCCGCTTAACCGTGCCTTATAATATATCTAAAACAAGCCTTCTAGATGTGATCACCAACACAAAGCAATGCCAATATAAAGAGAAAAAATTGTAGTTTGTTTAACTTGCAGCTTCTGCGCTTAGATTTGCTAATGCACTTTTCTATTTATAATAGAGTAAATTTTCTATAGGTTAGCTCTGTTTCTTCTGAAAACTACTTTTTGGTTGAAGATCTTAGAGGGTTTATTATTTTTATGCAATGAGCTAAAGACAAAATTTCAGTTATTGAGAATGGATAAGTTAAACTATATTGGTATGCTTTAATACATAAGAGCTAAGAAACCCCATGACTACAATACACTTTAAAGCCAAAAAACCAGATCACAATGAAAATGGATTGCAATTGTACAAGTTTTAGCATAATGGGTTGAATGAGAATCTCAAGGGATTAAAAAGACGCACAGATACTAAAACAACCATCAATAAGTTTTTATTTTTCAACTAGTCTATGAGTGAAATCATCAAAAATGATTCAAAATTCCTAAGAAACTAGTGCAGACCTCCCAAGCCACCATGAGAATGTGAATGACTAAAAAGCTTGGATTTATGTTGAAGCAATAAACTCAGAATCAAAATCAAACTACAATTTCAATTGTACAGTTTTTATCATAATTGGTTGAATGAGAATCTCAAGGGATTAAAAAGATATGCATATACTAAAACAACCATCAATAAGCTTTTATTTTTCAACCAGTCTATGAGTGAAATCATCAAAAATGATTCAAATTTCCTAAGAAACTTGTGCAGACCTCCCAAGCCACCATGAGAATGTGAATGTCTAAAAATCTTGGATTTATGTTGAAACAATGAGCTCATAATCAAAATCAAATTACAATTACCACCATGAATGCAATTCAATAAAAAGTTTAAATTTATTTACCTGCCCATTGCATCATACATACAACAAGATTGTTACAGACCACAAGTGTATCAAGATGATAGGGACCGCAAGTCTCTTCCAAAATCAACCTTGATTCTTCAAACAAATCTGTAGCTTCATTTATAACATAGCACTGAACACAAGCCAGTCCCATTTGGTTCAAAACAATGCCAAAGAAGACAGATCTCATCTCCTCACTGGCCCTCAATTTTGCAATAACATTCCTTAACAAATCTCGTGCCTCAACATTCTTCCCCAAGACAGAGTATCCAACACCCATCTGTGCTTCAATGCCTACTATCAGACTCTATTGACTAGGAGCATCACGCAAGGCTTCCAATGCCTTATGCCTTATGAAGAAAACCCAAAGCATGTTCAGGTTCCACTTCCTCCACTCTGCTTTGAGTCTTCCCTAGGCTCCTCTAGTAAACCCTAAAAATACCTTGATACTTCAAACAAATCTGCAGCTTCAAACAAATCTACAGCTTCATTTATAGCATAGCATTGCAAACAATCCAATACCATTGGGTTCAAAACAATGCCAAAGAAGACAGATCTGATCTCCCCGCTAACCCTTAATTTTGAAATGGAATTTCTTAACAAATATCATGCCTTAGTATGCTTCCCCATGACAAAGTATAAAACATCCATCTGTGCTTCAATGCTTGCTATCAAAGTGTAAAACATCCATCTGTGCTTCAATGCTTGCTATCACACTCTATTGACCAAGAGCATCACGCAAGACTTCCAACGTGTTAAGAAGAAGACCCAAAGCATGTTCAGGCTCCACTTCCAGGAGCATCACGCAAGGCTTCCAATGCCTTAATAAGAAGACCCAAAGCATGTTCAGGCTCCTCTCCACTTTGATTCTTCTGTCGACTCCTATACTAAACCCTAAAATCTACATAGAAACATAATAGAGGGTGAGTTTCAGTTATAACTAGAGCTTTGATCTAACTGTGACAAATATTTTAAGGAGAAATCTCTTCGACCATTAACATAAAAATTATTAACTATTTTAGGGAGAAATCTCTGCGACCATTAACATAAAAATTATTAACTATTAAATCGACCATTACCATAAAAATTATTGACTATTAAACTAAATTTGTGAAAAATTTATTTCAAAATAAACAAACCCATCAACATTAAAAAAATTAATTTATTATATAAATAAAAATTAACCCATGTACATTATAGTGATTCTAGTGATTCTCTATTGTTGTGAACTATGAGCTAGCAGTACCTCCGACATGCAGTGGAGACAAATTGAGAAAATTCTGAAGCATTTGATTACAAACAAATTTAACATTAAAAGTGCAGTTCCTTATCATATCTTGTTAAGTGAAATAGGAACTACTTCTATTGAAGAAATTGCTATGGTACAAGTCATAAGGTATTTAAAAAAAATTGAGCAAATGGAAGAGGGTAGATGGCCTAAGGTTGTCTTTAATGATAGATTGTGCAAGAGAAAAAAAATTGGATGCAGCAAAATAACAAATGGTTTAGTAAATGGGGTATTTGCTTGAACAGGTGTCCCATAAACAACAAAGAGATAAAAGCTTTTGTTATGGAAAAGTTCCACAAATGTACTTGGGATGAGAAGCTAGGAAGAAAGAAAATTTACTATATTGAAGTGTTTAATCCCACTCATAATCATCAACCAAAAGCATACATAGAGGCCAATATCTCTTGGAGAGCCAAAATTCTTATTGCTCAGTTAAGGACTAATTCTCATCAACTCCGTTGTGAAACAGGGCGCTGGAAAAGGCCAAAGGAAGTGTGGGAGGAAAGGGTATGCATTTTTTGTTCTTCTCAAAAAGTGGAAATAGAAAAACATTTCATTTTAGAATGTGAGGCCTTCAAAGACAAGAGGGAAATTTATGCAGATATGTTGGCAGCTAACTCTTGGGATAATCTATTTAGTGAGGGGTTTGTCAAGAAGCTGGGAGCATTTATTGTGAAGCTTCACAGAAAAAGGGACAAATACATCAAGCAGATGAAGAAGCAATCTGTCCCATGGGCTATCTTTAGCCTCGTTGACGTTAAAATAATTTATTTCTTTCTTTCTTTTTATAGAAAAATAATATTTGTAAAAATAATACTTCACAATAAACACACCCATCAACATAAAAATATTAACCTATTATATACTAGCATTCGCACCAGATGTTGCAAAGGAAATGTCGTAAGACATAAAGTGTGGAAGAATAACGACATGTGAATGGACATGGTTGAAAACAAGAGTGGATGATAACGAGTTATAGTTGCAATTATTAGTTGTGTATTCTGAATATGGTTTTTTGGTAAATAATAGTAGTGTCATGCAGAGGTTATCCATTATCTATGGAGTTGTTGTTGTTTATGTGAACATGTTTTGATATTTTTTTTTTAGGGACAAAATATTGTATAAGATATGATATTTTTCTTTAGGGATGTAATTTTTCCATATGCAACCTAGGTTGAAAATGGGAATACGAAATGCTAAAAATAGAAGTGTTAAAAATAGCACTGTTATAAATAGCAGTTCGGGTACCAGTGTTGGACATAGCAACAAGGAATGAAAAATGGAAGTGCTAAAAATAGATTTGCTATAAATAGCATTTCAGGTTAGATTCCTATTTTAGTTAGTCCCTGAACTAAAATAGAGAAGTAAAATTCGAATTTGATCTTAGCATATGTTTGTAAATTAATTAATTAATTCAACATGAGTTAATTAGTTGTAGAAAATCAAATATGAAGTCTATGTGGGGACATGCAACAGTTTCTCCATTGATTGAGGAATTTATCCATCAGTTAAAGAGATAAGGATGAGTTGTAATATTGAGTTGTAATTAGTTGGCTCAGTTAACTAAGTCAAGTCCAGTTAGATTAATTCAAACAGTTTGTTGAATTAATTGTGAGTTCAATTGGTTAATGCTTGCATGCATGTAACTACTGCACTTCAGATAACTGAATATTCTCTCATAAATAACTCATGCATGTCAGTTCTGTCAGAGACCCAATTGAGATCAGAGGAGGGACAATGTACTATCAGTTGGATGAATATTTCCTATAAAGGAAATCGATCCATGCAGAAGGATTTATCTCCTTCAGGATTGCACAGTTACTACTGGTCCAAGTGAGCAGTGTGAGGTGGGAACTCACATGTGTGGAAGCACTAGACCCCAAGAAAAACTGCACAAGGAAATAGGAGGCTTGGAGGGTAGAGGAGAAGGTTGTGAGAGCCTTTGATTATCTATGAGCAGTATTGTTTGATTGCAAAGAGAGCAGGATAGCTTGAGAGCTGATTCTTTTTGTAACTTGAACAAGATTTCCACTTGTATGATAATACAGAGTTGGGGTTTTAGGCTGAGGCTTCCCTAGGTTATTTCTTCTGTGTTATGGGTGATTGATTTCTCATTCTCAGTTATATGTGTTCTCATGATCTTGCTCAATTCGATTAAGCTTCCGCAAAGTGTTGTAGAAGTAGATCTTGTATTGTGTTTTAGTATATTGCATAATCTATTTATCTACAGTGGGAATTTTTACATGGTATCAAAGAAAAGGTGATCAAAGTTTTTGTGCTTCCTGAATATAGAAATCGAGTTCTTATCACATCTCAATTTCACCAATGGCATTTAGTGGTTTAAGACTCGAGTATGCCCTTGATGGTAGCTCGAATTATATAGCCTAGAAGGATCGCATGGAAGTAGTATTAGAGGATAACGGTCTAAAGGAATTCATTGATCAAGAAGTCCCCAAGCTGGCAGCGGCTAATGCAACTCAATTGGCGGAATGGAAGAAATGCATGGCTAGAGCAAGGAGAATCCTTCTGGAGGGAGTTTGAGACCACATAGTCTCGAGTCTCGATGGGAAGGAGACACCATTTTTGATGTAGAAAACATTGAAAGATCTATATCAGAATAGCAGTGATCAAAGGAAGCTGGTGCTGAAAGACAAGCTTCGGAAAATCAAGTGTGAAAAGGGCAACACGATCTCTACATATTTGAACAAGCTCACCACCTACAAGGATGAGCTTGGAAGTGTAGGGATCACGGCTGATGATGACATGGTGAGTCTTGCACTCCTCGGTCTTCCTAAGAGTTGGCATAGCTACCAAGACTCAGTTAATGGAAGAGAAAAACTTCCAGATTGGGAACAACTTTGGTCGGATCTGATGTAGGAGGAGATAAGAAGAAGCAACAGAGATGGATCCTCATTGAAGCAAGATGATGAGGAAAATCTAGCCTTAGCGAGTAAGGCAAAGAAAGGGAAGGACAAGGATTCTCATCCCAAATTGAATTCTTCCTATGGTGGGAAGAAGTTTGACAAATTGAAAGTGTAATGCTTTCATTGTCATGAAGTGGGCCATTTTGCTACAAATTGTCCACTGAGGAAATCCAAGAAGGGATCGGTGGAAGGATCAAAAGCTGAGGCACTGACCTCATAGTTCAAGTTGGATTTCACACGTTTCACATGCATGGTTTCATCCATGGTGGGAAGTGGTTAGTTTCTTGACAATGGAGCTTCTTTCCACATGACCGACAACAAGAGTTTGTTCAGTACCTTGGAGGAGAAAGATATCCAGATACTCATAGCAATGGGTAATGATGAAAAATATGGTGTCTCAGGTGTAGGCAAGTTGTTTTTCAGAGGGAGCATGGAGCTCGCATTACCTTGACCGATGTCAAGTATGTACCAGGACTGAGGAAAAATTTGATGTCGATCGCAATGCTGGAAGACAAAGGTTATGATGTAGTCTTCAGTAAGGGAAAGGTTTTCCTTCAACACATCACCACGAGATAGGTGAAGCAGATCAGTTCACGAGTCAAGAACCTGTATACTCCTGAGGTTCAAGATGCATGCAAAGCCTTAAGGAGTAAGGAAACTGATGGAAACTTGGTCGTTTAGAGGGAGAGTAAATTACCTCTCAAAATGCAGCGCTAGATGAAGTCTCAAACAATTGTGGAGGAGCCACAATTGGTGAAGTAGCTTCATGAGGTTGTGGAGTAGCCACAACTAGAGAAGCCGAGAGGAGATCGAGTATATACATCTACTCATGCAAAGACCTCCAGTAGGGGAAATTTCGAGAAAAGTGGGTAGAGGGATCACATGCATCCATACCTCCAGGTAGGAGGTGGGGCAATGTGGAGTGACAATCCCAAGAAGGTTGGAATAGGGGCAAGATTATTGAGCTACCCAACCTCTTTGATTAGACATTGCTACGGGAGCCCCGAAAAGGAGTAGCAGGGCTGGCTGATTGGGTAGAGACAGATGCATATGGAGCGGCAAAGAGAGCTATAGTGCAAGAATCCCAAGACAGTGCAAAACTAGCAGGTTGCAACAATGTGAGAGGCACAAGAGTGTTGCACCAGTGTAGGATGGCACAGAAAGGTGTGAAACAATGCGAGATGCATGAAGTTTTGCAACAACTTAGAGGTCAGAGAGGGATCACTTGTTAGCAGCAGAGGGACCTTCAGCATCAGAGTATGTTTCTACCCCAACAGGGAGGTTAGTTGGGAGTTTTTTTGTTTCTAGAGTTGTTGGAGCAACAACACTTGGGAGAATTGTTGCATGCAGAACATTCCAAAGGTTCAAGATCGGGTTCGAGTTGAATTCCTTTCTTGTTGAGAGGGAGTGTTGAAAATGGCAAAAATAAATGCTAAAAATAGCACTGCTAAAAAAAGCACGGTTGTAAATAGCAGTTCGGATACCAATGTTGGACATAGCAACAAGGAATGAAAAATGGAAGTGCTAAAAATAGCTTTGTTATAAATAGAATTTCGGTTTATATTCCTATTTTAGTTAGTCCCTGAACTAAAATAGAGAAGTAAATTCAAATTTGATCTTAGCAACTGTTTGTAAAATAATTAATTAATTCACCATGAGTTAATTAGTTGTAAAAAAACAAACATGAAGTTTATGTGGGGACATGTAACAGTTTCTCCATCGATTGAGGAATTTATCCATTAGTTAAAAAGATAAGGATGAGTTGTAATATTGAGTTATAATTAGTTGGCTCAGTTAACTGAGTCAAGTCCAGTTAGATTAATTCAAACCATTTGTTGAATTAATTGTGAGTTCAGTTAGTTAATGCTTGCATGCATGTAACTACTGCACTTCAGATAACTGAATATTCTCTCATAAATAACTCTTGCATGTTAGTTCTGTCAGAGACCCAGTTGAGATCAGAGGAGGGACAATGTACTATCAGTTGGATGAAATTTTCCTATAAAGGAAACTCATCCATGCAGATGGATTTATCTCCTTCAGGATTGCGCAGTTACTATTGGGCCAAGTGAGCAGAGTGAGGTGGGAATTCACATGTGTGGAAGCACTAGACCCCAAGAAAAATTGCGCAAGGAAATAGGAGGCTTGGAGGGCAGAGGAGAAGGTTGTGAGAGCCTTTGACTATCTATGAGCAGTATTGTTTGATTGCAGAGAGAGCAGGATATCTTGAGAGCTGATTCTTTTTGTAACTTGAACAAGATTTCCACTTGTATGATAATACAAAGTTGGGGTTTTAGGTTGAGGCTTTCCCCAGGTTAAGCTTATGCAAAATGTTCTAGAAGTAGATCTTGTATTGTGTTTTAGAATATTGCATAATCTGTTGATCTACAATGGGAATTTATACAACCTAGTCATGGCGTTGTTCTTTTGATATATGGGGGAATTGAGGATTAATCATAATTTGACATTCAGTGATGATTTTTTAAGATTCGATAAAGAAATACTAGTAGATTTAAATGGAAGAGACAAAAAAGCGAAATGACATTGTGAACAACATCATAGTTGTCATTCCATATTTGAAAATGCATCAAAACTTGTTGGAGTCAAAGAAGTAAGATTTTTATGCAATTTTGTTTCTATACGTCGTGTCTTTTTTTTATCATATGTTATGTTTTTTTTACTGAATAATTGAAATATAATTGGACCAATAATTGAAATATAATTTGACTTCAATTACAAAATTTTAAATCCAATAATTAAAATATAATTAGACTTCAATGACACTCAATAAAACACTATGTTAGGACTCAATCTACACAAATTAGCTACCTCCATTGTGTAAATTTGAATTCTACTCAAATGAGGTAGGATCAAAACTCAAATATGTAATAAAGCATCGAAAATCATAATCAACGAAACGACACGCAAAACCCAAAAAAATATAATCTAACCTATAATCACATAGGTATGGTGTTAGGTGGCTTAATTGCTACACAACTTAGCCTTCTTGAAAACTTAGTATTAAGACCTAGTAATGTGTTGTGTGAACTTTTGTGGAAATTGGCCATCAAACATTACATGAACATTGAAAAAAATGTAGGTAAATAATAAAAATAGGTTTCAAAATGCATCACCATATGAAATTACTTACTTGAATTTCTCTTCATTGTAACGTGTATAAAATTGAAGATATTTGTTCCATGGTGCACACTTATAGATGACACATTGAGATTGCAGTAGAAACTGGCTTAGATGGCGGATACTTGAACATCTTGTACTCAGCGAGGGAAAATTGGCTTAAGAAGTATGCCATATGTCTTATCTAATCAACCAAGAGGTTTTAATTTAGTGATTTTGTCAAAACAATTCATAAGAGAAGTGCTATCAATAAGAAATAAGAACAAGAATCTCAAGGTTTGATCAAATTAAATATCAAACCACAAAATTAAGTGTGTGTATTGTTACCAATGTTTATACACCACACACTTTTAGAAACATATTTAGGAAATTAAATTGAATTGGGAAACCAAAAGTATATTATAGAACATCTTACATTGTTGTTTCCTACAACTGTTCAACCATGAGGTCTCAAATTGATATATAAATATATCGTTCAACTATTATGAATGGTTCTAGCGAGTCGTTATGTATCAATAATCCATTAAGAATGCAAGGATAGAGCATTAATACATTTAGGGCAACCACATGCCAAACCCAAAGCTATTTCATAATTTATGTAAAATTATTTGTATGAAAAAAAAAAAAAAAAAAAAAAAAAAAAAAAAAAAAAAAAATAAAAATAAAAAAAAAATTGAAGTCACACATCCTTAAACTTAGAAATTTATATGGAAATTTAACATAAGATATTATAATTAACAATTTATAACAAAATTTAACATATATGTATTATAATTGTATCAATTAATAATTTATAACAAAATTTAACATATAGGTATTATAATTGTATCAATTAAATGTGAACAAATAAATATACGAATATTATAATGGTACTAGGTAAATATTATTTTTGTAAGTTTGTTAGGACTATATCTATATCATGTAAGAGCACAAAGATCACCATCTATCCAAGACTTGATGCACATACTAACACTGTACAACCAATCCATAATTTTTAAAAATAATTGTTAAAAATAGAATATTTTGCATGACAATAATAGTTATTTGAATGCAATAAGTTGGGGAGAAGAAGACATAATGAATGATAATATTAGAATAGAGTTTCATATTGAATGATAATATTAAATAGATTTTCATAGTGGATGGTTAAAAAATTAAAAAAATATGAAACAATTTAAAAACCAGTGGAAGACAATTATTCCTTACAAAACTTTAGAAAAATTATTGCTTGCAAAACCTTGAGAAAAGAAGCTTAAATAATTATTTAATGATGTATATTTTTCTAGATGGTAAAGGGCACAAGTTACAAGATTATATGAACTACTTTCAAAATTGTAGTGGATATATTTGTCAATTTATTTTATATTTTGAACTAAGTGAATAGAGTGGGAATTTCATTATTTGTTTATTGTCATTAACTAAATATCAATGCAATTAATTAGACTACTCTTATAAATATAAAAATTACAAAAAAAATTTGATCTATTATAAAATAATATTTTTTTTACATTATTCAAAAACTCGTTATATCATCTATATCATCTGGCAATTATAATAGTATAAAATTTTCTCAAAAGTACAATCATTGAATCTTATATTGTTTCCATAAAATTTATAAAATTACTAACAAATACAATTTATAAAATTACTACAATTAGGCAATCTACTTTCATAATAAATATATTTTTCCATTTTTCAAGAATTCTACATATCATGTATTAATCATAATAATATCTGTATGTCTCAAAATCACAATTTTTCAATTTTATATTCTTTCCAAGGAATTTATAATTTATAATATTATTAGCAAATAAGGGATATTTGGATTAAGAAGTATGCCATATCTCTTATCTAATGAACCACGAAGTTCTAATTTAGTGGTATTATCAGAAAATTTCATAAGAAAAGTGCTATCTCATAAAAAATAAGAACAAGAATCTTAAGGTTTGATCAAATTAAATAGCAAACCACAACATCAAGTGTGTGTATTGTTACCAATGTTTCTACACCACACACATTTCAAAAAAACATTTAGGAAATTAAATTGAATTAAAAAACCAAAAGTATATGGTAGAACATATTTCATTGTTGCTTCCTATCATTATTCAACCATGAGGTCAATAAAATTGAGATATAAATATATCCATTATGGATGGATGGTTCTGGCCGGTGGCTATGTATCAATAATCCATTAAGAATGCAAGCATAGAGCATTAATACAAGCAATTAGCACAGCCACGTCCTAAACACAAAGCTATTTCATAGTTTATGTAAAATTATTTGTATGAAAATAAAAAAGAAATAAATTGAAGTCATACACACTTAAATTTAGAATCTATAATTAAAAAATTAAACATAAGAGACTATATAATTAATTAATTTATAACAAAATTAATATATAAAGATATTAATAAATTGTATATTATATGTTTGTTTTCACATCAAGTCCAAGAACTGTACTAATAAAATGATAAATCAATATATGATTTTCCTAAAATTTACCAAGATCATATTAAATCTTAATATTTTTTACAATATAAAATTTATAAACATTTACTCTAACAAATACAATTCTGGCAATATACTTTCATAATAATTTTTTTCTTTTTCCATTTTTCAAGTATTCTACATATCATCTATTAATCATAATAATATCTATGTGTCTCAAAATCACAATCTTTCAATTTTATATCTGTTCCCCAAAATTTATAATATTATTATTAAATAAAATTGTGGCCATGTACTATTCGTGTGTGGAAGTTGGTGCATTGAAAACAGGTAATAAGAATAAGAAAGTTATAGATTAAACTTAAATTAAACTGTGTAAACATGGTTACGATCGTAAAATTAACATTTTGAAGCCAATTTTAAAATGGTCACATTATTATCGAAGTCGAAATTGCAACAAAATGGTCATGTTATTAGCGAAGTTGAAATTATAGGTTGAATCTTATATTCTTTACATAAACTTATAAAATTACTAACAAATACAATTCTCGCAATCTACTTTCATAATAAATATATATATTTTTCTCCATTTTTCAAGAATTCTACATATCATCTATTAATCATAATAAGATCTATGTTCCAAAATCACAATCTTTCAATTTTATATTTGTTCCCAAGAATTTATAATTTATAATATTATTAGTAAATAAAATTGTGGCCATGTACCATTCTTGTGTGGAAGTTGGTGTATTGAAAACAAGGTAATAAGAATAAGAAAGCTATATATTAAACTTAAATTAAAATGTGTAAACATGGTTACGATCATAAAATTAATGTTTTTAAACCAATTTTAAAATGGTCACATTATTATCAAAGTTGAAATTGCAACAAAATGGCCACGTTATTATCGAAGTTGAAATTATAGGTTCTACTTTATTTTCCTTTCTCAAATGAATTCTCCAACTATTGATATTTTTCCTTAAAACTAAAGGATATATTGAGCAGTGACACCAAAATGAAGTACATATAGATAAGAAAGAGATAAATATGTATTAATATTTATTTAGGGAAAAATGCTATAAAAATAATATAAAACCATAATCATTATTTATATATAGAGGTAAGCAAGAAAAAATATGCATTCTTATTTATACGAAGAAAAATCATTTCTTTATTATCGTTAATACATACACCTAACAACCTAACCTAATATAACATAGAAGAAATATAATTGAAAAGAACATAATTCATTCCCTATTGCGGTTAACAAAACCCAAAGTGTTATTTAAAAAATAAAAAAAAGCTCCAAATAGTGTTTATAAAATTCTATAGGCTTAATGATAGAACAAGTCACTCTCAAACCACTTTTTATTTAACATAAGTACATAATGGTAGATATAGTATCATGCTATTGTATATAGATGTCATTTTTTTTAAGCACATAACATGTAGGATTAATAAACAATTAGCTAATCATTTGCAATGAATATGAGAATAACAAAAGATAGGAAAAATATTGAATTAACATTGTCTACAATGGTGAGTACATAAAGAAGGTATTGGAAATATTTAAAATGTAGGATGCAAATCTAGTTAGTACATGTTTGGAAAGCTATTTCAAATTGAATAAGGAGATGTGTCTAAGACATAAGATGAGATACACTCCATGTCCAAATTTCTACACATTTACATGTTGATCTATAAGGTGTGCACAAGGTAAGATATTTCACATGAGTTGAGCAATCCATGTAAAGAGCATTGGTAGACAATAAAATGGATTCTCATGTATTTGAGAGATATGAATACTTGAAATTATTTTTTTGAGTTTCAAATATTTTTTTGTATATGAGTATTTAGACATGGTATGCAATATAGAGTAGCGTAAGATAAGGATGTGGTTTTACTAGAAATTACAATAGGAAATAAACAAATTTTTGCAGGAGTTAGGAAATAAGAAATAAAATGGTAGGTTGTATAGTGACAATGAGAGTTCAATTCATCTTGTAAGTAAATGAGCCTTCCATTATAAAAAAGAAAAAATTAAAAGATACATACTACCTAGAATATTGTAGACATGTTAACAAAAAGGGAGTAACTTCAGGGCAATTGTTGCCATGCCCTCCAACCATGATGGCCAAGATGAAAAAAATTCTAGGTCCAAATTTGAATGATAGTATCTTAGGTGCACTGTCTATGGAATTGCTTTCATTAGTGTCCAATAGGGTAGGATATGCTTTCATTAGTGTCCAATAGGGTAGGATATTTTTTGTTGTGAAACTTGATTATCTTACCCTTTTCTCAAACTTAAAGAGTAAAGGATAACTATCTCAAGTCAATTAAAAAAAAATCTTAAGTACTTAAATCTATTTCTGTAAACAATTAGTGTTGTTAGATTAAATGTATTTTTTATTAAATAAGTGGTATTTATAAAACTTCATGTAATTAAACCTTTAAAAAACATATTTCATTATGAAAGATTCATTAGAAAAACAAAAAACATAATGATTAATATGGATTGGAAGCCACTCAGGAGAAATCATGCTATTGCAAAAGTGATAAACAACTTCATAATCTTTACAAATTGAAATGATAAAGGGCACATAAGAAGAGTAGCATAACAAAAATGTGAGCTTCACTAATATGTAAGATCTAATAATTCCGTTCAAATTGCACTTACTATGTTAGAAAAATGTGACTCGCCTAACTCATTTAGGAACGTAAATAAACATGATTCAAATTAAAATAATTAACAATATCTTTTTAAGAAGTATAAGATATTAAAAAAAGTTATTTTCAAATGGGATTTTTTTAAGGAACTCTAGGATCATTAAAAAATTATTTGATGATAGGCCTTCTTTAGTTCATTTCATGAAAATTTCTTTTCTATAGCTTTTCCCTTACCCTTTTGTGTCTTGGCAATGCTTATGGTCACATGCTCAAAACCATAGACCATTAATTCCACCATAAGAGTTCAAATTCCATTATTAGTTTCAGAATTTACCTCAGAAAAATATAAAGTTTATGATCCAAATGCTGTATGATTAGAATTCTATATGATTGGAATCATATACTACTATCATAACGGAACATATTGATTATCACAATTACATGGATATAGACGAGGAATACTTGCAAATTATATTAGATGAAGTCTCAACGACCCTGAATATTACATTTCAATAATAGCATTAGTATTTTAAGAATGAATCTTTGTGAAATCTAGTGTTTTTTCCCTTCCAACTTGTTGGAGAGATAATGGAGATTGTAGTATGCGTGTTTATATGATCTGTAGAGGTGTGGGCGAGCTTCATCTATAAGCTAAGGCAAAGCACCAATTTCCACATTGTAACTTGGAGCATGGAACATGACTATAGACAATATTTCTTTATTCCTATTCGTCAGTGCCTTGTGCTCTATACTCTTGTATTTCCCATTCGTTAGGACCTGTATGTAACATTTCCAAATAATATTCATACACCAATGAAAATAAAAAGTTGAAATAGTTCCAACAGTATTAACTTTGCTAAGGAGATTCAAATGGCAATAGAGACGGACTTTACCTTGGAAAAATATAAAATTTATGGTCCAAATGTTGTATGATTGGAATTCTATATGATTGGAATGCATTGCATTGACATAAGAAAACCTCTGCATGGATTGGTGCAGAACCTCAAGGAGGGAAATTCAGGCATATGGAATCCACACCATGGGAATGGCGAATATACATCATGAATTTCTTCATAGAGGAATTGGGTGTGTGACCTGACAACATTACAACAACAACATTGCCATATTACTTTTCATCTTCAAACTTGCTTGTACATGTGGTCAGTCTAAACTATAAGAAGTAATTGGTTTGGAGTATTCAAATTTGTTGCCTTAAGTACAAAATCTCTTCCCAAATGTAATGATGGGCTAAGCTTTCTTAG
This sequence comes from Pinus taeda, assembly GCA_000404065.3. Lineage (NCBI taxonomy): Eukaryota > Viridiplantae > Streptophyta > Pinopsida > Pinales > Pinaceae > Pinus > Pinus taeda. The sequence goes on from APFE031131591.1 coordinate 19,847, forward strand.
TCTACACCTTCGGCCTGCTGCTTGATATTTATGGGAATCCAAGTAGACGTAGATGGAGAAGAAGAAGAGGCATATTAATATCACTCATTAGCTTCTTAACATCACATGCATTCTTCCTTAAGCATGATGTTGGGGTAGACGAGAAATTGTAGGTAATGTGGGAGGTTCATATCTGTTGCTTCTATGTCATCATGATGTGGAAACCTTACAAAGGATTCTTAAGATGACAAGCATTCTGCCTTAAGCATGATGTTGGGGTAGAGGAGCAATTGCAGGTAATGGGAGGTGTATATTTGTAGGGTAAATTGATAATATGATGCCCAAACATATTTGTTGAGAAATTGGTAAGGATTAATTCTATCAGCCATCCTAAAAACATTGCAGATTACCTAAATAGCATAGGGACATGGAAGCGGATGAAGGAACCTTTATGGAGAAATATATTACTTCTAATCTAAGAATACATTATAATAAATATTTAGAATGACACAAGGAGAGAATGAGTCACTGGACGACTTTGAAGAAAGATTCCAACTCAGTCATAAACAAGCTCACACATGTACCTCAGATGAATAGTCCCTCAAACTTGTGCTCCGTTGAGGAGTGAGATAGGAATATATGGACACACTCAATCTTTTGGCTAATGGGGAAATATCTACATTATCATATGAGGAAATAAATAATATTTTCAAGAACTATTCTATATCTTCCAGCAAGAAAGGTAAGAGCCTAATGAGTCCTAATCCTCAGCTAGTCAAGCCTACCACACCAACTATCTCCAAATCTAAGTTGGGTACTATGCTGGAAGATATTAAGGTTGACATTGTTCATTCCCTTGCAATGCAAATGGACACAATGCAATGAAAGAGGAAAAGGGAGGAGCTAAAAATCCTTAGTAATTTTGTGCCCTAGATGTTGCAAGAAGCGTGATAAAAATGAATGTCCTTTGGACACTGTTGAAATCTATGGAATATGTGCTTATAAAAATGTAATTAAAAAATTCCTTTTTTAAAAGTAGTTTTTATGGGGAAGGACAAAGGGAGGATTGGGAATAAAGTTTCAACTCCCTTTTGGGTAGTTAGAAAATCTTGCTGGATTAGAAGCTAGTAACCCTCAAACGCCCTTTGAGCACTCTGAAGGTCAGATTGCATATACTGATTAGAGAAAGAATATTGACGAGAGAAACAAGGCTGAAGAAAAATAGGAGAACTATGAGTTCCCAATATGAGAGCCCATTGATTTAGATCCTATGAAGAATATAAACTCGATTGTCTTGCCAATTTTTTGTGGACTTTACACTGAGGAACCAGACACCTTGTTCGTATTCAACAAAACTCGACTATAAAATGCTAAACATTTTACATGATGTAGGGGATTTCTTCCAAAGTATATGCCTGCAACATTACATTTCAATGCAGCGTCTGAAGGAGAGCAACAGGACAAGTTTAATAGGAGATTTAACTAACCTGATAACCTCAGAGGGGAAAGGTTGCAAATTTGCGGACAGTTGGTAAATTAGACAGTTTGGTGCAAAACGCGGCCCTCCTACAACAAAGAAGGCAATTGCCCCACTCTGTTAAGTGTGAATCCAACACTCTGTCGTCCCAGCCGTGTGGAGCTAATAATTTAATCCTCAAATCCCTGTACAAATTTTGTAGTTCTTCATAATTTAATCCTCAAATCCCTGTACAAGTTATTGAGTTTACAAATGTCGATCTGTCACAAGAACGAAGTGAAATAATCTGTTCGTTTGTTTTAGCTTAAGCGAGATACGAAAGGACTGATAGGCCTTGCACCAATCGGTTGTTCCCTCTTCCAGCGAGAAAGCCACTGTCATCTTTAAGCCTGATACTGGAGTCGAATTGTTTTTAGGGTTCTTTTTGGTGAGAATGAGAAATCTAGTGGTGTTGGAGGAATCGTCCTAGAATTATTCTTCTACCACTTCAAGACCCTATTCCCGTCCAGCAGTCGCACTGTCGATGACTAGTGTGTCGTCTATGCAGTTCTCCGCTACAAAATGAGCCGCACTCCCAGAATTGTCTACGGCCTCCACCTCCATGCCAAGAGCCCCCGAGACACCATTGGCAATGAGCCAGGGCCTGCGGATGGCTAATCACTCTCTTCAAAGTACACCTCTTCCCCACCCCTCTCACTACCAATAGGCAATGATTTATGCGCAACAGAACCTCACCCACGACATGGAGATCGGGATGGAATAGCATCAAATCATAGTTCCTCCCGATGACTCCGTCGAGAGAGTTCTCCACAGGTAGATTGCCCAATTAGCGGCGTATGACTCTAGTGCCTTGAAGGTAGATTCCATTTCCCCTTTGCAGAGGAGGACATTGCACCTAAACAGAATGCAACTGGCTATTCGTGTGGACACGATGAGCCCTCCTCATCCTCCTAGCCCTCCTCGTGCTGCAAGAAACCTGACCCTCCTCTCGCAGCACTCGCCTGGGCACTCCTCTACAACAAACCCTGGCCCTCCTCGTGCTGCAGGAAACCCGACCTTCCTCTCTCAACACTCGCCTTGGCACTCCTCTGCAAAAAACCCTGGCAAACCCTAGCCCTCCTTGTGCTGCAAGAAACTTGACCCTCCTCTCGCATCACTCGCCCCTGCACTCCTCTGCAACAAACCCTGCTGGCTCTTTGCACAAGGACGATGGGCGTGGTAACAAAAATTAAATTTATGGCATAATTAATTAATTAATTAATTAACTAGTTAAATGTTTTTTAATGAAATTAGACGGTTTTTAATGTTTTCTTAATCGTCTACTACGATGACAAATCATTATTTAATCATCTAACAATGGATCTGACCAAAAAAAAACAAGTAGGGAAATTGATTTGAAAGGGAAACGCATTACGGCCTGCATATCTAAGAAAACCATTCCAAATAGCAGGCGTGAAGGACCTTTTATGTAACCTGGAGGATCCATTGAAATAGCCTCAATGACTCATTTTATGTAACCTGTTGAATCAAATAAAAACCATTCCAAATAACCTCAATGACTTTTTATGTAACCTGTCGGATCGAATAAAAGTATTTGCGCTTGAGTAATGTTTATGATTGAAAAGGTATTGATGTATGATACAAAGATTATCTTCAAATGCTATAACCTGGCCCCGAATCATAAGAAACTGCTTCAGTAGAATAACATAATGAGAGAATAATGGTGGTGGAGAGGGAGGATAAGGGATTGTGTACAGCGCGCATTCGAGGTGAGTCGAATCCCAGTTTCATTCATTCTAATAGCCATAAAATATCTCCACCCATCCATACTAAATAGCTCCACAAAATACTTCATTTTCTAAAACTAAAATAACCCTACAATAGCCACACATATTAATTATTGAATTGTAGATTCAACTTTTTCATTATAATTTATTTTTTCTCAAAATTTAATTATATAAATCCATACATTATTGATAATATTTGTTTTTTTCTTTAAAATAATGCAACTTAGTTTAATAAAAATAATTAAGTTATTAAAAATAATATATAATAATTCAAAACTTTTTGTCTTTTTAAATAATACTTTTAACCACACCCTAATATAATAATAAACCGTCTATTTTTCAAACAAATTTGTTTCTAAATTAATGGTTTAAATTTTATTTAAACATTTTTATTTTAAAATTCCAATAACATTCCTACTAAAAAATTATCTATAATTTTTTTAAGCATTAAATTTTTTATGATACATCATCTATAATTTTTTTAAGCATTAAATTTTTATGATACATCGTATTCCATATACACAATGTTTACAAAAATCAAACTTTAAGGATTTCAAATTAGGAAGCAATTTGCAATTCATTAGTACGTGAAGGGCTTTTTTGTTCATATGACCCTATCGTTGATTCCATAAGTGAGTACCTTCTTCTTATTTCTCTGACATAGTTGTTGTCTCACTTACCTCAGTTCTTCCTCTTTCTCACTGACGTCACAATTCTTCCTTTGAGTCTGTAAATATTTTCGACCTTTTTTGTCTTCATAACAACAAGGGGGCTTTTTGAGACTTTCAACACTCCATTCTGAGTTGTAAACTCGTAACCTATGTTGCCAGGAAACGTGGGAGGCGGCGGCATTTTTACTCGTAACCTATGTTGCGAGGAAACGTGGGAGGCAGCGGCATTTTTGGAAACAAGATGCGTGGATTCTTCAGATAATATATAATATTTAAATTTTAATAATTATTATTTTTATAAATTAAAATAACATTATAATTAAATAATATATATGAATTTGAATTTATATATTTTTCAACTTTAAACAAGAAAACTTTAATGATAATCATTTAAACATGCACATCATTGAACATTCAATATTAACATTGAAATTTCAAAATTTATCACCAAAAAACTATTCATTATTTACATATTAAACCAAAAAACTATTCATTATTTACATATTAACATAGATCATGATATTAATATATGTCCATTGTCATACTACATTCTCTTATCCACTACATTCTCTTATCCGTTAAGAGAATCTTTTAATAACGACGTTTATTATCCGTTGTACATAAGAAAAGCTTTTAATAACGACGTTTATTCTCCAGTTTCATTCATTCTAATACCTACACATATTAGAGCGTTTAGGGCATAACTATTCGAAGATTAAGTTTGGCGGTAGTGCAGAGCCAGGAGAAGAGATCGTGTACAGCAACCATTCGAGGTGAGTCGAATCCCAATTTAATTCTTCTCCCTTAAAATAGCTGCAATCCGCTCAAGCTTTTCAAAGTTTTGTTATGATTTCACACAACAATCTGAACAAACGGCATCATTTGTAACCCGCCTTCCGATCCTTCCTCCAAACCCTATAATCTGAATACCGAGATTTTCAGTTCTCATACATCCCTAACCAAATTAAATATATATTTTATAATTTTATACTGAACGTCTATAATCTTCAACACCACAATAATTTTTTATCGTTGTGTGCTCATTAAGCACCATTCCTGCATGAACCTTTGTTATCACATTGTATTGATCCTTAGACTTCACACTGAACGGTCGAGATCTTAATCTCAAGCCTATTACTAGCGCCAATGGTTGAGGTTATTATTGTTGTCTTAATGATAACATCATAGGCTAGTTCGAAACTCAACATTGTAGGCTATGGACACCGTGTTGGAAAATGGTTAGGTCGGAGTCCTATTCGCAAATTAATAATGAATTTCCAAATTAGTTTTTGGCTTGGCTGAAGAATTTCAAATCTCTGGGAAGTCTCTGTTAAGAAATATCAACATTCTGTCAACACAATTATTCAGGCTCGACTGTAGGTTAGTCCCTCGCGTGGAAAAGTAGGCTACACTTTTAGTGGTTCCTTACCATACAAACATAGCTTCAAGCATTGGCTCATTTGGTACGCCCTCTACTAGTCATAAATCGATTTGGCTCAACGATTTCCATGGAGAACTGTAGCAAAAATTTTCACTGTGAATGCCAAAGGATAGGTTATTGTCAACCCTTCATGATTATGAACACGTTGAGATATTGGGGCATCTTTGTTGTTTGGAAGGAACTTACCTTTAAATTTGTATATTATCAGAGTTATTTTTAAGCTCTTCAAAACTATTCTATGTACTTTTAAAACATTGTAAATGATATTAAAAAACATTGTAAATAATACAATATTCTTACCTGATATTCGTTTACTGCCTTGCTGAATAATTTTTTTGGGGTCTTATAATTTTTTGTTTTTATGAATGCAGTTTTCGTTCTAGTTGTAAATCAATGGAATCTTGACGTTTTACTTTTAATAATAAATCCAGATTCATTCCCTAGTTGTGAATCCATGGAATCTTGACGTTTTATTTTTAATAATAAATTCAGATCCATTGATTCATTCTCTAGTTGTGATTTGAATTTGGACAAAAAAAAAAGCTGGAATTCCAGTGAAAAAAATTCAAAAATCTTGCACTTTCAGTGTTTGAATCATGTTTTTGATGGTGGAAATGGATTCAACATCATTAAAAACTTTTGGGAAACCCAAAATTTTGAAGTTTGACAACCGTAAAGTGGATTTACAAAAATCTCTTCCGGATTTTATCAAAATCTTGCCAGAATTTCCATGATTTTCAGAGAAAAATAATTAGTTATACTAGGACTATTATAAAAACTCTTTGTTAAAAGGAAGTTTTTTCCAAAAATAAAAGTTTTATCAATGGATTTGTTTGTGATATTTTTAAAGGTTGGGCATCCATCAGATTAAAGAGTTCAGTAGTATTTTTTGGAAAGTGGTTATTTTTGGAGAATTAAAAATCAATGCGGTTTTATTGAAAAAAGAGTTTAGGGACTTGAAAAGTCTGTTTGTTTGCAAATTTGTTTGTTTTGCCAATTATGTATGTGTTTTAGGTTAATATTAAGTTTTATGGGGTACATATTAAAAAATCATATTTTTTGGGGGAATATGGAAAATAACTTCATGCAATTGGAAAAATGGCTATAGGCTATAAGACAAAAGAAAGACAACCATCACAGGTAGCAGAGCATAATTAAAGCAAATTAAAAAAAAAGAGACAAGAAAAGACAAAGATCCTTGTCATAATTAGAACAAGTAGTAAATATTATGTTTCTTAGCTGAATATCTGAACGTCTATGATCCTCAACACCACAATAACTTTTTATAGTTGTGTGCTCATTAAGAACCATTCCTGCATGAACCTTTGTTAGCACATTGTATTGATCCTTAGACTCCAGAAGGAACAGTCGAGATCTTAGACTCAAGCCTATTACTAGCGCCAATGGTTGACGTTATTATTGTCTTAATGATAACATCATAGGCTAGTTCGAAACTCAACGTTGTTGGCTATGGACACGGTGTTGGCAAATGGTTAGGCCAGAGTCCTATTTGCAAATTAATAATGAATTTCCAAATTAGCTTTTGACTTGGCTGAAGGATTTCAAATCTCTAAGAAGTCTCTGTTATGAAATATCAACATTCTGTCGACGCAATTATTCAGGCTCGACTGTAGGTTAGTCCC
>APFE031131609.1:0-18059 GCA_000404065.3 Pinus taeda
ACTGGAATGCAGCCAAAATAGTTCTTCGATATATCCAAGGAACAAAAGATTTTGGTCTTCTTTACACAAAGACTAAAATTTTTGTACTTGGTGGATATTCTGATGCCGACTTTGCTGGGAGTATTGATGATTGAGCATCAACATTAGGTTATTTAATGAATATGGGGTCAACAGCAGTATCTTGGAGTTGTAGAAAACAAGCTACAGTGGCCATTTCTTCAGCAGAAGCAGAGTACATTTCAGCATGGGAAGCAGCATGTGAAATTGTTTGGTTGCGCCGAATTTTGCAGGACTTGGGAATTTCTCAGGGAGAAGTTACATCATTGTTCATTGATAGCCAGTCAGCCATCAAACTTGCCAAGAACCCAATTTTTCATTCAAAGACAAAGCATGTGGACACCAAGTATCATCATATTAGGTCTCTCATTGCCAAAGATGTTCTCAAAGCAGTTTATTGTCCTTCCGAAGATCAAATCTCCGACATTTTCATGAAACCGCTTGGCAGAATAAAATTTACTAATTTCATGGATGAACTTGGTATCTATTGTAATGTATCTTTGGATCATAGGGGGGAATGTTAGATGATCCAAAAATACAATTTTATCATAGGTTATAAAAATTAGAATAAAATAATTGTTAATTTAAGATATTAAATTAATAATTATTATTCTAGAATGTTTAATTATTTAATGGAGACTTTTAGAATTAGCATATTGTTTGTAACTAGATATGACTCTCCAAATGTGTCGTATCTTAGGCTCTATTTTAGGAGATTTGTTAGCTAGTTGGTTTGAATAGCATTTATTGTAAATGGACACTTGTTATTTAATAAGTGATCCATAATTAGAGGTAGTTAGGACATGAAGCTTATAAATAGCTCATTGCAAGAGTGTTTGGTTGTTCGGGTGTAAGCTCTTGCAAATCAATTATGTAATTATTTTTTTCTGATTAATAAAATTATGTGTCTGAGGACACTTCTACCATTATTGAGGTCGAAGCCAAAACAGAGGAAACATAGAACTGAAAAAGAATGCAATAGAATTGAAGAGCATAAGATTAGCTCCTACCTAGTCCTAATGGTGTGCGAAATGATCCAAAATCCAATGTTTGAAATGAAATGGTGAAAATGAAATGATAAAACTTGTTTTTATGTTTACTTTTCCATGTACATCAAGTAAATATTGATTTTATTCATTTTTTCATCCATAAATATGTATTTTTAATCATTTTAATGGAGTTTTGAGCAGGGTGAACAATTGAGAATGGAATATGATGTGCTAACGGTGAGTTGAACATCTTTGACCACCAAGCAAACTTTTTGTTTTTTTTTTAGCTTTGATTTAAAAATGAAAAGAAAATTATAGAGTCCTCTTTAAACTCTTTTCAGACTCTTTAAACAAGAAAAGATAGTCAAGCGCTTGTCTCTTCTAGCTCGTTAAAGTATTGGAAACGACGTCCCTCTTGTATTATTTTATCCTTTTTTTGGACTTGAGGGATTATTTTACGAAAAAGAACTTTTGGAGTTTTCTTTTCATCTCTTTTCAAACTCTCTAAACATGAAGAGGACCGAGTTATCTTTGTTTTTAAACTCATTAAAATAATAGAAACACACTTTTCCATCTAGACAAGACTGAGTTTCACTGTCACTAGACTCGTTAAAACATCAAATAGCGATGGGTTTTCCCGAAGGGCGAACTATAGAACAAGCATATGTTATCCTCCTGAAGCTTGATAAAAAATAAAGATGTACTGGTGAGCAAAGGTTGGGGAAAAAGGGGGGAAATCTTGAAAAGCTAATGGTAGCAAGTCGCTCTTGAACATGACACTTTCACTTCATCTCCGTGATCTAGTTGGGTTGGGTTATTCCATTTACTGGTCATCATACCATTGGTCTATCATACCATCCATATTTTGGTTTAACGCTACCAATTCATCTCAGTGTCGCCGATATGTTCAAGAGAATTCATCCAGTTAAAGTCTCATCCATTAAAATACCATAAAACTTCATTTTCATGACCACCATTCCTGAACCTTGTGTCATCAGCTCCTTTTCATCTCTAAAATCATTTGCTATGTTTCGTTTCATAGATGTGGGATACATCAAGGCCCTCTTACGACAAGTCACTTCTTGTCAACATCAGCTCATTATCCAAGAAGTTGACTTAGAAACACCCTTTTAGTGCTTTGAAGCTTGCATACATCAATAGCAAGTTTCTCTCTTCCGGCAATAGGTTTACATCAATGGCCTTTGACCGAAATATTTTGCGTGGTGCTCGACTTTGAATCATCTATTCACACCACGTGAAATGTACTGTTGTACATTGAGGATCATCTTCATTATCGCTGATTCCTCTCACGTCTGTTAACAACTTACATCATTGGCTGGTAATCAGACAATGTCTCTCCATGTTCGACATCAAACATCTTTTCACATGGTTTGACTTGTACATTGAGAGAAGATTGAACAAGTTTGAAGACGCCGGATCTAGTTTCATCCATCCAGGCTACGATATATTCAGGAATACAAAAACATCAAATGTACACAGGCTTTACACAGATGGTCATCCAATCATGGATTACAAGTCTATATCTACAGACATATGTCTGATCTATGTACATGTAATGAAAGTTTATAAGGGTGAGCATAGGGATTCCTCCCTCAGCTAAATCCTGAAAATTCATATTATCATGTATTGTATTCTAATTCATGCCGGTCACCTTCTAGTTTGAAACTTTTGATCCTCATGATAAAGCATTTCACCTGACATGAGCATTTATGACCTCATGCTTTAGTGGGCAACTGTTATAGACATATTTGGGCACATCAAACCCAAACTTACATGTCAATGTATTAGGGTTCATCATCCGATAAAATAGTTGTTTTATTCCCTAAAAGAACTAAATCATCTGAATGCCTCATTCCCCAAAAGCTCCATCTCAAAAAACATCCAGAAAGTGCCTAAAATGAACCATTGTTGAAAGCCTTGTGTTAGGGTGCTATGCATAGTAGGTACTGCACTATCAAAGTGCTATGAATTGAAATTTGGCCCTCTAGTAGGTGCGATGGGAGAAGTAGGACAAAATTCCGGGAGTGTTTGAGAGTTGGTTGCTCATGGAAACTTCTAGAAACTTCTCGTGTGCCACTTGCCCTCCTAAATTCACCCAAGGATGACTAAGGGAACCAAGAAATCACCTCCTATTCCCCTCTTTCATGGAACTAATTCTTAAAAATATAATTTCATTCATCACCCCCATTGATGATTCAACCTCCTGCAAACATCTATAAAAGGATCTCTCATCCAAGAGTTCAAAAAAGGTGGAATTATTCTGAGTTGTAAAGAAGTGCTACTAGTTATAGTATTGAGGTGAGAGCATTGTGTCATTGTTAGTGTGTTCTTGCTGATTCATGAGGTTAAAAAGGCTTGAAGCTGGGATGATGGCACTAGATCATACTTTTTATGGGTTGTAATTCTCCTTGATATCAATAAAGTTCTTCAAGATTTTTCCCAATTGATTGTGTTAAGTGTAAATGCATTCATTTGTTTATCATATTTCTGATTCTATGATGTTTATGGTATGATGGATCATTTTTCTTTGACAGGTCTTTATTTCTGTAGCTGTGAAGGTACTCTCCAAGTGTGTTAATTATGGGGAGGAGTTACGAGATTAGCCAAACGAGAGGGAGATCAAGCGAGGATTCAAGCGAAAGTTACAGGTTGGTCTTTCATAATCTCTTTCTTATCTGTCACTCATAGGAAAGATATTGAATTGCTTTGACTGTTGTTTCTAGGTTAGATACCAAACCTAGAGGGTCAGTTGTTCAAAAAGAGACTAATTTTCCCAGAAATAGGGTGACAGAATATCAACTTCTAGTTATTAATGTTAGACCCAAAGCCCCTACCAAGAGTCAAAAGACTCAAACCCCTTCACAAGATTCTTCTCACTAGAGGATTTGTTTTCCAATGGATGATGAAGGATTTCAAGCACCCTAAAAGTCAACTTCTATATTTCAAATGTGAAATAAATAGGAGATGTTTTTTGGATACCTACTCACATGATCCTGACTTAAACAATTAACTATGTTATGACCCCTATGGGGAAATTGAATTTGTTAGAGTTTAGATTGTTTTTAGTGGTTTTGAGAATGGAGGATGATCTTCACTCAATTTTCTTAGGGTGTGGAAATTAATTTCAAAATTAATTTACAAAATTCTGATTCCCTAAAGATCACATATGTGGAGAGGGAAGAGCATACCTTTTGGACAAAGTTGTGGTGAGATAAGTGTGTGGAGTACAATATGTCCAAGGTGAAAGAGTAAAATTACTATTTTTTTTGGACTGAAAAAAATATATGATATTGATGTATCCATTACAAGTTCCTTTTATTAAACTAATTGAGTTTCACCTTTAAAAAAAGGAAATAATGCATTTAATAGGACACTTACTCCTCATTATTAAACTATGTGTGTGGTTCCAATATAAAATGAGATGGAAGAGTGATTTAAAAAACATTTTTTATTCCCTCAAGATCACCTAAGTGTGAGAGGGAAGAAAATAGTTTATTTCCTATTTTTTCAACTGCTAGTCCCAAACTAAAAACTTAAAGCAACTATATAAAATATGTACGTGGAAAATAAATTAAAGAAAAATCTCCACTTAGAGGCTAATTGGAGCAAGAAAATCTATCTAATTTATAAAAACTTGTAGGAGTGAAGGAAAGCCACTAACTTCTTCCTTAAATTCCATAAGAAAAAATAACAAGGAAACATTGTCTCTCTATAATGCATGTGGGTTATGGCTACAAAATACAGAGGTGGTGTTGCAACTATTTTTTTGACACCCACAAGGGTTTCTCATAAAAATAAAAATGTATAAATAGCTTTGTAGTAAATCGCAATGATGGCCTGCAACCTAAACAGAGCATTATAATAAGGAATACAAATGTAATTAACAAAGAAAAAAAGGTCCACAAATAACCAAGAGGATTAAAAAATATATAGTGGAGTCACCATGACTATAATATTGAAAAAAGAGCAAGGGAGTCCCAAATCCAATATTTTTTTGTAGCTTGGTTGTAACCTACAAGGAAACCCACAATCATAATTGTTAGAAGTTATACATAAAACAAACATTCCATGTAATCAATGGGAAGAAAAAGCATAAGATGTATATTAGACAATCAAGAACACAAGAAACAAACTAAACATAAGATAATAGAAGCATATCCCCCTTATTAGTTTCTAGAAGAGATATAATAGATGAATTCTAAGACACTTAAAGGAGCTATGGAGAGAAATGGTGCTCCCAAACTCTCATCATGAATTTTCCTTTTCTTCAATTCTATTACAAATCACTTCACTCTCAAATAAGCTATAAAAGGCTCTCAAAATCATGAATTCTCTAGGAAAGGTGATGCTAATTGCTCCAATAATTTTTGGTAGTTTTTGATGTGAGTTTAATGACCTTTGTCAACAAAGGAGAAGTGACCCAGAGAAAAGCTTTTTAAATAGCCCAAGCTATTTTGTGTGGTCACTAATGATAGGTTTTATGGCTTTGTTATCATTTGGATCCTTCCTTTTGCAAAGGAGAGATCCTAGGGAAAACTAAATTTACCTAAGGAAATGTATATACAAAATCTATACTACTTGTTAATAGACCTAAAAATTATGATTAATAGTTAATAAATATAATGTACAAGTTAAAATAATTAATAAATTATAATAAAAAATATAATTAGCATTAGTAAAATGAAGTATAATGAACACTCTTCAAATAACATGGGAATTAGAATGCAACAAATAAAATGCCCATAAATTTAACATAACTAGTCAAAACACTGAGTGTATCTATATTGGTTACAATGTAGCGAAATGAAAACTAATTTTAATTTATATATACAATTATAAATCAAAATTAACAATAATTATAACATGAGTAAATAAAAAATAGATAACTATGAAAATGTAAGTCTCTTATATTTCAAACTAGCATAGAGAAATCAATGTTCATTTTTTAATGATTCACATGAAGAATAAATGATATATGCAGAGAACTAACTAATTCTAATTATCTGCTATTTTTTCAACTGAAATAAAATATAAAGCTGAATATAAATATTTCCAAAGATTAAATTATGTCTATATTATCCATTTATGAATCAAATCAATAAATAAATAATGAAACATAAATAAACATTAGAAACAATTATGGAATAGATGTTAATTCAGCTCATACAAAAAATAAAATTGTTTACAATCCTAATTCTTGGACACAATTCATAAGAAACCAAATTGGAATAATGTCTAGATCAGTGTCACCCTTAGGATACAAATCATTGAAGCATGATATGATCGATTATAAATGACTGAAGTTGAACTAAAAATCATGAAAAGGAATGCAAATATTTTCACTTCTTGCTTATGGGTCCAAGCCACTGAACAATAGTGGTTCTATCTCTCAAACATTTAGGAATCAAATCATAGTACATTAGGAATACTATAAAAAAGTGACTATGGAAAAGATGAATTAAAACCAACATAATTACATTAAGATTCTTTGTCAAAAAAATCCACATTCACAGTAATTTTAACTAACATTTCCTTTTAGCAATTTCCTCTTTTCCTTTTCTATTGAAAATGAAGGGATTTTATAAAGGCCTGAGAGCCTAACTCTATTCGAAACTAAAATTTATAAAATAAAATTGTTTTTTGAAAAATTAATATTCTATCTTTTTACTTATCAGTCATATCCTAACTAATTGCAATAAATAAACATAGAAATACTAACAAGTAATCCTTTCATAATTAAAAGGAATCTACAACAACCGCTTCGTTAAAACAAATATCATTACAAGGAAAACCTGTCAGCCAACAAAGCAAACATAATCAACAACTTATAATTATATTAAGCGTTAACTGCTACAAAATTTGTTGGCATTATGGTTTTTATGGTTGTAGCTATTTTTTGATGGCATTGATGTCAACCTTGTATCATGTGTTGCAGATGGTTTCTTATGCATGGTTTATGATGGTATAAGTTATGTAATGATTTCAACCTTATGATGGTCTATATGATGCATTGATGTCAACCTTATGATTATCTAGATGATGGCATTCATGTGGTTTGATGCAGAGATGAGTTTGGCAAACTATGTCTTCATATGTTCATCGATGTTGAGGAGTCTAGGTCCTCATGCTCATGACTTGTTGCGTAGGTGTTTGATTTATGATGATGTTATTGATGATGCATAGTTTCTATAGGGCATGCCACTAAGATGTTGAAGTTGTGCAGGTGTTTGAGGAAGAGCAGAGGACTTGTTGGCACTAATGTCAGCCCTTGACTTATTGGAATTTACGTCAACTTGGTGGTGACACTTTTCTAATGGATTATCATACTTGTTGAAGTGTTACATAGCATGGAGGATGTTTGGAGGCGTGTATAGGTGTTGAAGTAGGTGCGTTAGAAGTTGGAGACAATTTTTGAGAAAAGATTCATTTTTTTACCTTATGCTCTTCCACAATCACTGGGATAGAGTGTCCTTAGTGAAACTATAGACTTCCAGCCACTCGGATGCAGTGTACAAAGTTCTTCTATAGTTGATAATTTCCATTTCATTCCCTACAACTATGAGATTACAATATATTTTCTCTGCATTCCTTTTACACATCAAGAGAAATTCGGCATGGTAATTCCTAGAAGCTTCAAAATTAATTGGGTGAGGTCGAAATTGGTAGAATAAGTCCTCCATTGGGTGTGAATTCCTATAATTCACAAGTAGTGATTGTTATGGATGGATTTCCTTAAAACATTTCACCTATGAACTCAAGCCAAAGGAAGAATTCACCCAACACATTATAAATATCTCATTTTGGATTTGAATTCTAGTTAGTAAGTGTAATTGAGAGGGTAAGAAGACTAGAGAGAGGTATAATTCTCTAGACATATCAGTGAACAAATATACCTTATGTATGAGTGCACATGGAAGTAGAGTGAGAATATCGAATGCTTATAGTAGATTAGTGAAGCATAATATCAGAGTTTAGTTGGTAGCCTACCTCACTCCATGGGTATGGAAGAATGCCCCTCCTTACTCCATTTTTACCCTCTATGGGTTCTTGACCTTCTAAACATAATTTCATTTTTGCCACCTAACTATTTACTTTGTCGTCTTTTCTCCATGCAATTGTTAGGGGAAGTGTGGTGACCCTACTAATGAACTCTAGGGTGAGTACTATAGTGAGCCCTCTAACTATAACGATGGCATGGATTCTGCTATGTGGAGTGAGGGAATGAGCAAATTCTTGAGAAAACAATGTTTCCTGTGTATGTAATACATTAGCTTTTTAGAGGACTTCTAGTTCATTTTCTTGTAAATGGGGATGGATTTTTAGATCCTACCTCTTTAGAATGGTGGAAGTAGACAATTATCTTGATATTCCCTCTTGAATCCCTCTTTGTCTATCCTGTAGACTACCTCTGTGTATCCTGTGGACTGCTCATGTAGACTATTCTTGTAGGAATTCTCTTGCAAAATGATGGATCCTTGCTTCCCGTGGGTGGCCAGAGTTATGAGAGTTACTTGAGTGAGGGAGTTTCAAGGAGGTGGGATGCATGAATGCATGTAAACAATGTTTTGTTTCCCTTTATACAACCTCATCATTCCCACTCCTTGTAATAAGCTCCCACAGTTATTAAATCCATAGTTAACCACTTCTTGTCCTACTCCTCCTCTATTGTTTGAGTTTACTGTAGCCATGCGTGAGAGGACACCCTGCTTTGTATGTGATGGCTGAACAAAGGTGGCCAAGTTAATTGGCACCTTTTCACTTACAAACCAACTACCTCATAACCTTTACAACTTTTGATCAAAAGATGCATATGAGTGAGCGAGTGGGATACTTACCTATGGTCTCGAAGCCATGCTATAGTTTGTTGAGGATCAGAGGTGTTGCGTTTTTCATTTGCTACATGGTCATTCTTCTTCCTCCTCTGTTGTATGTTGATGGTGTCTGTGATTGAAGATCTGATGTTGTTGTTGTTGTGTAGCTCCTGGATTACCACTTGGCAATGTTTGGTGTCTCCCTTAGAATTTCTTAATCATGTTACTGGATGGTGCTGTGAGGATGTTGTAATGAATGGATAGAGGGAGTAGGAGTGTGTGTGAATGCAAGGATGATGGTAATAGATGAGATGAGGGCTTAGATCATGTATAGAATTAATTTTGGGGACCTAACCAACCTATCATTTAGGGGATCCTGTAGGAATATAGGGGATCTTGTAGAAAACACAATATTAACCTTAGATTGAAGCAATGAAGTAAAGAAACAATGGAATTGGTGGAGGGATGCATGGTAAGGAGCGAAGGAGATGAATATATGTGAGGCAGGGTTCCCTTTGGATCTTCTCTTTGCTCCTTGATTTTCTTTCTCACCCACCTGCAAATACAATTGGTGTCTTTTTTCTTTTCTTTTTTAATTTTATTATTATATATATTTAAAAACACCTAGGCTACCTCAGAGAGGTTTTCACCCTAGATATCTGCCCTGGGTGCCTCAAGGAAGGTTTTCACCTGAATCCTTATTCTTTTTTCGAAGGAGCTGGAACTTGCTTGACCATCATCACTGTCTTATTGATATTTTCAATGAACTCTTGTTTTGATAAAGGCCTCTTATACATTTTCAATCGGTGTCCATTAATAAGCAATGGAATGGCTTCTTCATCGATAGTTCTGATTTGCATTGAACCATTATCATTGCATCTTTCCACCACATAAGGTCCGAGCTATATTGTCCTTAGCGTTCCCTTGAAGTCTTTATACCTAGAATCATATAACAATGCCTAGTATCCCTCTTGAAATTGCTTCTCCTTGATATTTTTGTCATGCCATATCTTCCTTTGAAGCTGAACTATCTCTCTATGTAGGAGGGCCTACATTCTAAATTCATC
Source organism: Pinus taeda (assembly GCA_000404065.3). Taxonomy (NCBI): domain Eukaryota; kingdom Viridiplantae; phylum Streptophyta; class Pinopsida; order Pinales; family Pinaceae; genus Pinus; species Pinus taeda. Next base: position 9,946 of record APFE031131609.1, read on the forward strand.
CAAGCCATTCAAATGGAACAATCTTTCTTTTTGTGCATGACTGGGATCCAAATCTATTTGGGCTTCCATCCTCAATGTGTTATATTCAAACTCAATGGAAAACAAAGCCTTTTTCCCATAGACTAGCTCATAGGGTGTAAATCCAGTGGTGGTCTTCCATGTTGTATTATAGGCCCAGGTGGCCTCAACTAGTCTCTCTACCCAATTCTTCCTGTTGCTACTCACTAACTTGGTTAAGATGTTCTCCAGTGCCCTATTGGTCATATGCTTGATTTTGTGATGGATGAGAAGTTCTTCAATCATGCTGGAGGTAAATTAGATGCCTTGGTCTATGACTAGCTCTATAGGGTACCCAAATTTGTAGAATGCATTCTCCCTTAGGAACTCAGCCAACTTCTCTTCTATTGTTGCCTTAATTGCCTTGGTTTCAGCCTACTTAGTCAAATAATTAGTGCACACAATAATGTACCGCTTTTTCTTTGAAGGAGGGTTGATAGGCCCAATGAATTTCATGCCCCACTTGTCAAATGACTCGAATGTCACTTGAGGTTGTAGGGGCATTTCATCTCTTAAAGTAGGCTTTCCCATCCTTTGGCACCGATCACACTAACTAATGTACCTTTTTCACATCCTGATGAAGAGTAGGCCAATAATAGCTTGCTTGCAACACTTTGAATGTTGTCATATTTACTGCAAAGTAACCTCCACAAGGTCCATCATGACAGGTTAGAAAGATGCCAAAAACTTCCTCTTCCCTTACACACCTTCTCAAGGTTTGATCTGGGCCAAGTTTGAACAGATTGCCCCCAATCTAGGTGAACTGGGCACTTTTCCTGACTATCTTGCACTTTTGTTTTGAGGGCAAGTTTGGTGGGAACTGTGCTAATACCAGATAGTTTTTAATATCGACAAACCATGGGGAGAGAAATGAAATAGCAAACAAATTCTCATCTGGTAACTGGTCATCCACCATTCCTTCTTCACATGCAGGAAGATTCATCCTAGATATAAAGTCTACAACAACATTTTCCTTACCAGGATTATCAACAATAGTTAGATCAAGCTATTGTAATAAAAGAAACCATCTTATAATTATAGCATTCACATCTGATTTGTTCATTAAATATTTGATTGCAGCATGATCAATATGCATAAATGTTTGATAACCTGTAATGTAATGCCTAAATGTGTTTAATGAATGCACAACAACTAGGAGTTCCTTTTCGGTCATACTATAGGTTAGCTCATCCTTTGATAGGTTCTTACTCATAAAATAGATGGCATAGGGAAATTTCTCCTCTTCTTGACCTAAGGCTACTCCTATGGCTTTGTGTGAGGTATCAACATGGATATGAAAAGGGAGGGCCTAGTTTAGGCCTCTAAGGATTGGTCCAGTGGTTAACTTACCCTTTAGAATGTCTAAGGCCTCTTGACAACTCTTTGACTGTATAAAATCAAAATCTTTGTCCAACAACCCAAACAAAGGAGAGGCCAACTTGCTGAAGTCCTTTATGAACCTTCGGTAGTATCAAAATAACCCTAAGAAACTCCTAACATCTCTCTTCTTTTTTGGAGGTGGGACCCTTTGGATGATTGCTATTTTGTTTAGGTCCACCTGTGGTCCTTGTTGAGTTATTGAATGACCTAGCACAGTCCCTTCGGTCATTAAGAATTCATTTTTTTCATGACTGAGAGATAAGTTCATTTCAATGCATTTGTGCAATAATTTGCCTAGGTTAGTCAAGGCTTCTTGAGAATCACAGCCATAAGGCGTAAAGTCATCCATATAGATTTCCACAGCATCATGTACTATTTCAGCAAAAATGCTCAAGACTGCTCTCTAGAAAGTGGCAGGAGCACTGCATAGGCCAAAAGGAAGAACCCTATAGGAAAAATTACCCCAAGGAAAGGTGAATTTGGTCTTATCCTGGTCTTCTAGGTAGATTTTGATTTGGTTGTACCCACTAAATCCATCTAGGAAGAAAAAAAACTTCTTCCCTACCAGGCCATCTAGCATTTGGTCAATGAATGGTAGGGGAAAATGATCCTTCTTTGTGGCTTTGTTCAACTCCCTATAATCAACACAAATCCTCCACTTACCATTTTTCTTTGGAACTAACACTAAAGGAATGACCCACTCACTGTTTGAGATAGGGTGAATGAATCCTGCATCTAGCATTTTTTGTAGTTCTTCTTTGACTATGTCTTTAAGAGCTAGATTCATCCTCCTTTGTGGTTCCTGACTGGCTTGTGACCTTCTTTGATGTATATTTGGTCAACACACACTGAGGGGTGTACTCCCTTCATTTCCTTGTAACTCCAAGTGAAGGCTTCTAGGTTTTTTCTCAACATGTTGCATAACACTTCCTCTTCATGAGCAGACATAGATGGATTAATTTTCAAAGTTTTCTTTGGGCTGAATTATATGGTTTTGACACAGAGTGGGTTGGAATTGGCCAAGCATAAGTCAATTGGATGATTGTTCTAGGTTTCCCTTACTTCTTATTCTAATGGTAAGGAACTAGGAGTTGGACTTTGGAGCAGGTGTTCAATTAATTCATCCTCATCTTGCTATCCTCCTCCTATGGTTTCTTCCAAAGAATAAAGTTGGGCAGAATAAACCTGATCTTCTTCTTCCTTCTCCAACCATAAAGGTAAATCATGCTCTAGGGAAGGTTGAGTAGGAGGGTATAGGACTAATTGTTTGGATATATGCCCATTCTTGATGGTCATATTCCTAGCCTTGCAGCTAATGTAAGCATCAACTGTGGCCAACCATGGCCTCCCAAGGATGAGAGGGTAACCAGTAAGCTTAGCCTTAGGCTGGAGAACTAGAGAATCTACGGGGTACTCATAGGAGTCAATGGAGACCATCAAATCCTCCAAAATTCCCGTCGGGGTGGCTGTGGAATGGTCTAAAAATTGCAGAACTATTGTGGTCTTCATCAATGACCATTGGAGGTTGAGCTTGAGCATCGTGTCCTTGGTCATCACATTAATGGTAGCCCCAATATCAATTAGAGTGTGTGAAACAATGGTGCCATTGATGTGCACATCTATTACAGGGGTTCGAGGGTCCAAATATGTTAGACATATTACCTGCCCCAACATTAAGTCAGATAGCTACCCAATGACATTAATGGTAGGGGCATCCCATTTTATTCTTCCTAGATGCTTGAAGAATTTCTCCTTAATCAACTTATTGTAAATGGGAACATATTTTATTGCTTGGAGAAGGGGGATCTTTACACATAGATTTTTCAATTCTCCCATAAGTTCAATATCTTCTGGGGTAGGTTGGAGTGGTTGGGCTAATCTCTTAGGAAAGGGTGGATTTAATTTAAGGTTGGTTTCCTCTCTTTCTTCCTCAACCTCTCTATGTGGAGAGGGAGGTTGGTTATTAGGGAGACTTCTCCTAGATCTTAGGTTGATCTCCTGGATTTCTACAGCATAAGCTAGGTATGATTTCTCTCCCCTGTATACTTGTTGAGCCTACCTATTGTTTGGGTTCAGATTTGGCTGGGTAGGCATCTGGGGTTGCTTGGGTGAAGCAGAGTGCAGGAGTTGTGGTTTTCTAGGTGGTGGAGGCAATAGGGTTGGAACATCATTCAATTAGGGCTTCCACTCTTGGAGTGGGGTATTCCACTGAGGTTGTTGCTGAACATAAGGTTGAAATGATTGGCTAGCTACCTGGGAATGATATTGAGATGCATAGGACCAAGGAGGGGGTGTAAACCAAGAAGGATGAGTAGGGGGTCCCCAAGCAGGTATAGTTGTGGTTTGGTTGGGGTTGTAATATGCATGGGATGACCCTTGCATACCCTACTGGTATGTTCTAGGCCCAGGAGGTCTCCTTGGTTGATGTAGCACATCTACTCAGTGACCCCTTGAACTCCTTGATATACAGATTTGAGTCCAGGTAAAGAAGGGCACTTGTTTGTGGAGTGGTTTTCTTCCCAAGCTGAGAAAATCTTAATACAATTCAATGGAGATTCATTCCTAGGATGCCTCTTGGCGCATCTAGGACAAAATATGGCCAAGGCTCTCTCTTCCTCCTCTTGTTTCTTTTGATGTTCACGGTGTCCAATTGCAAGGAAAGGGTTTGTAGCATATCAATTGTGAAATATTCCAGCATATTTCCATTTTCACCCTTGATGGATGAGTTGGAGGATGATGTACTGGCCATAGGTTTCTATTGTGGATACTCTGAGACTAAGATCAAAAGAAATGAACCACAGATGCCTAAAATCCAGTACCCCTACCCTTTTTCCTGGTTGCCCAAGAATGGTTTCTAAAAATAGTCTTAATATCCTCATAGGGTAATTGATAGATATCTCCTCTTGTTATCATATGTAAGGTATCCATAAGATCCTTCCTTACTCCTCTAAGCAAGGCCAACTTCAGTGACTCTGGATCAAGTGTGCACCTGGCCCTTTTGTAACTGAGCTGAAATATTTCTTCATAGTCTTCTAAGGATTCATCCTGGCCTATGGTCATCCTGAAAATATCTTCTTTAGTATCCTTTGACCTACAGTAGTCCCTATATTTGTTGTTAAAAGCCTATTGCATCTGAGCCCAATTTGTGATGGTATCTCCAGGTAAATCCATGAGTGTTTTAGGAATAAGTACCCTAGGGAATTGGGTTAGAACCCCGATAGAGTAGGAGAAAAATACAACAAGAAACACTCATACAACTCAAGAAAAATGCTCATATAATCAAATTATGTAAGAGCGACCGTACCTAGATTTCCTTTGTTCAATTAGGTCCTGCAGGGTTCAGACCCTCTACAAATCCCAATGTTCTTAAAACCTAAAAATCATTCAATTCAAACATACATAGAAGTATAGAAGTAAAGCATATTCACGACATTTTACTTTATATCATATAAACAAATGATTGATCGTACATCAAAACAACACTCATATATGAATTACAACATAATTTGATGTATAAATGAAGTTAATTTCATAAAAAAGACATCATTTCTTTTATTGCAGTAAGCTATAAATAACATGGAGAGAATTCACCTATGTCTTCTTCTTCTGGCTCCAAGCGGAACCGTCCTCTGGATTCGTCCTATCCCAGCTCTCAATAATCTTCTTCCATAACCAACACCGTGATATCTCAAGCAAGAGGGAGAATATATATAATCAAGGAAACAATGGTTTCCTGAAGCTTGGGGAAGTGCATGAGGCACAAGGATTCATCATACTTAGTTAGGAGTAATATTAGTATAATAAATCTATCTCTTCTCCCTCTTTGGGCCTTCCCATAGAAGTCTGTTTATACTTCTCCCAATTAGTTTTTTAGTTGGGAAATAGTTAATAGGAGGTAATAACTCCCCCAATAATTAAGTAAATTTAATATTTTAGGTGTTTTAACACATATATGTGGGTTGGGTATTGACTAACCCACGTGTACATGATTTTATCTCAGGGAAAAGTAGTGTACAGGGAATAAAACATTGTTTTTAATATATTTTTACCATGTCTGGAAGGAGGGGTTGCGCTAGGCCATAAACCAAGCATCATAAATACCAAGAGTGGTAAATGGTGCTATAATATATGCCCCCTAATATATGAGGTTAGAAGGGGTACATGATGGCCGAAATATATTAAGTGTATGGAAAGAATATTGTCGAGACTAAGAAGGACTTCGCCAAAATTCAGCTTGCTAAGCCATCAAAAGAGATCAGAAAGAAAATGTTGTTTGAGGCGGGCATACCCATGCTCAGAGAAAGTAAAGCATGTCTACATATTGATTACAAGCAGATCCAATATGTATACAAGTATAAAGAACTGAAAGTACATAATGGATCATCTGATTGTGATCGAAAAAGTACATGATTGAATATCACATATAAGAAGATGATCAATGATGCTGAAGGATGAAGCTAATTACTGATGTCAAAAACTGATCCCAATAGTACCAAATGAACATGATGGAATAAAATGATACTACATATCAACTCAGATGCCAGCATATAAGATGTCACTGTGAATAACTGCAACATATAAGGTGGATGGTATCAACTAGCAGTGACAGGAGCAACTGACAAGTGAACCAAAACATTCTGATGCAACCTAAGGTCTTCACTGACCACAACGGTAAATTTCTACACAATGGGAATAAATGATCTGAGGTCGACCATGCGATAAATTGTTTGATTATTGGTCATTGATGTATACCATTAACAAACACGAGACTACTCACCGATAATGAAAATGAGCTGAAGTCAAACACTTGGAAGAATCTATCAATTAGGGAAAATGATGGTTTCTCACTGTTGATAGTGAAGGAATCTGCCCCTGATGACTGCAAACCCCATGGTACTGCCAAATGGACTCTAGGTCTTTGTCCCAGAGCAAATGAGCTATAGTCAATAGGAAAAGATCCACTAGAAGGAAGGCATTAAGGCATCCTTCATCAATCTAGTGTGAGTGTAACTTGTAGGCCAATAATGTGGAAGGAATAAGAAGAAAAAGATGTAGTAACCCAACTGAAGCATGTTTCCAGCATACACAAGATGTAGCTAGTGCACAATAGAAACCCTCTGAACCAACCAATAATGAAAGCTGGCATAGAGGCAAGGAATCCACCAATAGGGTAAAATGGAAACCAAGGCATTGCATGAATCCTAATGTGTGATAATGAAAGATGATGTTGAACACAAGGGAAACCAATCAGTCAAAGACCCATGATACTGATCGATGCTGAACACAAGGTGACCTATCAATAATGAAAATAGGGCTAGGGTGTGGCTCTAGGCCTGCCCTTAGAGTAATATGTCATCGTCAATAAGGACAAGGCCCGACATCAAGAAGTCAATGGAGACCTTCTCAAACCGTCACAAGCAAAGGACCAATATAACTGATGTGATGAAAAACATGGCCCTAACAACCAGGGATAGGCTACTGAAAAATAGGTCAAGAGACACTGTAGAGAGGCCGAATCAGGCTTACTTCCCTTGCACAAAAGAACGACTCAATGATGACTATATGGCAGCATATGATAACTCTGTATAAGTTTGTCATGGAGGAGGCATGTGCAAACTCTCTATATGATTGGAAGAGGTAACCAATTGGAGAAGCACTGACTCAATAACAAGGTTAAGGCATACTTAAGTCAAACTAAATACCGCCCAAAATGGAGGAGAGACTTTCCTTTGAGTGCTTTGTTCAAGGGCGACACGATTGACTCTAGCTACCAACAAAATATGGAAATGTTGTCCCATTCCCGCTCTTTTTGGAATATATAATTTTTTTCATCTCTTTCTTTAAGCTGGAAAAAGAATAGAAGAATGCTATAGTATAGTGGAAAGGACGAGTGTCAGAGAAACAAATGATCTAGTTCCTGGGAGGGGAACATTCCTATGCTCAATGCAGGGAGGCAAAACTGGTCAAGGACACTCAAAGGGATGTTCTTTCCACAGGTAAAAGGATGTGTCAAGTTGCAGAAACTAAGTGATTTCATGGTTGATTTTGCAGAAGGCATGGTCAAATAACTGGCTTAAACACGAGTCCAAGTGAATCCAACTCAGGGCCAAAAAGGTGCAAATAGTCAAAATGCAATGCAATAGTACAACTCAGGGCCAAAAAGGTGCAAATAGTCAAAATGCAATGCAATAGTACAACTCAACACAAAGGAGCCTCTACGATATAAGGCCAGAAATTAGCATGGAAAAAAATAGAATGTGTCTTCAACGCATAAGTCATGGTGGGACTAAAGAGGACTCTCGAGCCTACTCAATATAGCAACATGGGAAACAAATGTTAGCGAAGTTCTAACTAAGATTCCCATGTAAAGGATGGCTCTACCATCATATCATGATTTCAAAATTGGCGAGTGAAAATGGTTTGCTAACCAAGATATGATAGGGTCGACCCTATGGCTAATGTATTGCTGAATGGAGGCTAGAATGCAATATGCAGTGGAAAAATGGTTTTCCCTAACCTAAATTCCAGTGAGTGAATGATACCTACCATGACGGGCTAGCAATCATGGGACCGAAATAATATCTTGATGAAGGTCTCTAAAATATCCTGAAAAAACAACCTAATCTAGACAATCCAAGCCCACAGGTCAAAAATCCATGAGACAAAAATCAATTTTT
>APFE031131622.1:0-12926 GCA_000404065.3 Pinus taeda
AAAACAACATTTAGAACTCATGAGGGTCATTATGAATTTTTGGTCATGCCTTTTTGGCCTTACCAATGCACCTTCTACATTTCAAGGTTTGATGAATTCCATTTTCAAACCCTTCCTTAGAAAATTTGTGTTAGTATTTTTTGATGATATACTAATCTACAGCAATTCTTGGAAGGATCATGTTGAACATGTTGACAGGGTGCTACAACTATTGGAGGAGAAACAATTATATGCAAAAAGATCCAAATGTTTCTTTGGAGAACAAGAGGTGGAATATCTGGGTCATATTGTTCTCATGAAGGTGTTAAGGTAGACCCTAGCAAAATTAAAACCATTAAGGAATGGAAAATCCCCACATCCATAAAGCATCTACGAAGATTTCTCAGGTTGATAGGGTATTATTGCAAGTTTTTTGAGAATTATGGGAGAATAGTAGCACCTCTAACAACATTATTGAAGAAAGATACATTTTCATGGACTCCAGAAGAAATGAAGGCCTTTGAACATCTTAAACAGGTAATGTACTAAGCACCGGTCTTAACTACACTGGACTTCACAAGAAACTTTATTGTGGAATGTGATGCCTCAGGAAATGGAATTGATTTTGTTTTAATGTAAGAAGAAAGGCCCATTGCTTTCGAAATTCCTCCAATCAAAGGAAATTATTTACACAAAGCTATTTATGAGAAGGAAATGTTGGCAATACTACATGCACTTAAGAAATAGTGACCCTACCTAATGGGAAGACACTTGAAGGTAAAAAAAATATCATGATAGTCTTAAATACTTTTTTGAACAAAGATTATCTTCAGAAAAGTAGCAAAAATGGGTCACAAATATGTTGGGTTATGACTTTGAAATCATCTACACAAAAGGGAAGCAAAATGTTGAGGCAATTACACTCTCAAGAAAGGATGAGGATGTGGAATCATTTCTTTGTGCCATTTCTATTATCCAACCATATTGGATAAAGGAAGAAAGGGATGAATGGAAAAATGACGAAGAAGTGTGGGCACTCATTCAAAAGTTACAACAAGATCCCAGTACATCTAATACATTTAGCTGGAAAAATGATTTGTTATAGTACAAAGATTGGTTATACCTATGTAAGAATTCCCAACTCAAACAAAAGATCCTTGTGTAATTGCACACCTCTCCCTTAGGAGGGCACTCAGGATTTCTAAAAACTTAGCACAAGGTTAAGAAGGAATTTTTTTGGGATGGCCTTAAATTAGATATTCAAAATTTTGTGGCAGAATGTTTGGTTTTAAAAAAAATCAAGTTGAAACAATTAAGACCCCGAGTCTATTACAACCTTTATCCATTCCAACCCAACATTGGGAGGATGTTTCAATGGATTTTATCACAGTTTCTACTGCATTTATGGACACAATTCAAAAGCTACATGGAAACCCAAAGAATATTGTAACCGATAGAGATCCCATTTTCACTGGAAATTTTTGGACATAGTTATTTTCTTGTCTTGGTACTCAATTAGCTCATAGCTCATCTTATCATCCTCAATCTGATGGGAAAACTGAGATAGTAAACAAATGTTTGGAAGGATATATTAGTTGCTTTATATCTGATAAGCAAACACAATGGGTCAAATGGTTGCCTTTGGCTTAATGGTGTTATGACACTTCCGTCCATACTACAACGAAAATGACCCCATTTATGGCACTTTATGGAAATCATCCACCATCCATCACATCATATTTAAGAGAAAATTGTAAGCTTCAAGTGAAACATCACATCGAGCATCAACAACAAGTTCTCCAACTCTTAAAAGATAACCTCACTTTGGCGTAGAATATAATGAAACAACAGGTAGATCAACACCATAGCGAAAGAAGTTTTGATGTAGGTGATTGGGTATTCCTACGGCTACAACCATATAAATAATTGTCCCTTAAGAAAGCTAAGAAGGATAATAAATTATCACCAAAGTATTATGGTCCATGCAAAGTGTTGCAAAAGATAGGTACTATGGCATACAAATTGGAGCTTCCTGCAACTTCCCGAGTGCACCTAGTTTTTCATGTTTCATGCTTAAAGAAGGTTATAGGTGACAAGCTCTGAGTTCAAACAATATTTCCATAACTTGATCAGGAAGGAAAAATCATATTGGAACCTGAAGCAGTCACAGCAATAAGAACTCGACAGCTACAAAATTGATATTTCAGAGTATCTCATCAAGTGGAAGAACTTACTCGCTGAAGTTTCCACATGGGAGGATGAGAACTTTATACAGAAGTATCTAGAAATACTCAAGCATTGAGGAAAACACTTTTGTGAAGGAGAGGGGCATGTTAGGTCCATATAATACTAGTGATTCCCCCATTACTATTGTCATTGTGGCCCTTATTTTTATTGTTGCGCCCCTATTGTTATTATTGTGCCCCGTAGAAGCCCACTATTGTTGTTTTTGTGCCCTTATATTATTATTTTTATGTCGGATCTTTTATATTGTGACCCCTTAGAGTCCTATATATAGAAAGGAGGATTTCTCATATATATCATCCAAGAATTATTCATTTGTTTAATGTAAAGGAGGTTGCCCCCTCGAAGAGGTTGATTTCTAAGTCATTGATCTATCTTTTCTATCTTTTTGTGAGCTAGTTTCATAACACCTCTCTATTCTAATGGTAGCCCATGCTGCTCTAGGATCTCTGGTGGTGTGGTGAGTTGTAACTTCATTTGAAGCTTAGTAAATTTCATCTGTAGATCAAAACAAGCCTTATCTACCTATGCCTTCAACTCTCTAAATGCATCTTCCATTTGTTGCACTTTGTCTTCTTAAGCAGCCTCGGATTGAATTTGGAGCTCTGGAAGCTCACTGCATACTCTAGAAATGGCCTGCTCCAACTGTGTCCTTCTCACATCTACCTCATTGTGATCTTGGAGAGCTTTGTGCTTTTCATCGCACATCTATTGACTAGTGATCTTTACATCTTTGATCACCATGAGAGTCCGTTGGTCTCACACATTAAGCTAATATGCTACATCCTGGTGTATCTCATGCAATGTGTGCAGAGGGAGCATCGTGTGGTTAATACTCATGTTCTTCAGTGGCTGCATGCTCTCCCTGTCCTCAGCATTAATCAGGTGTAAATATCCATCAAGTAGGGGTACATCATGGAGCTTTGAAGTGAGTATCGACTGCACAATGCATGATTTCTTTGGTTCCACACTAGCTTGAGACTAATTTGCTTGACCCACACTCTCTTGAACTTGGCTCACCTAAACCTGCAATTCTTTGAGGCCCTCTGGGACCTTCGTCACTACAGACTAGTACTTCTCTTTGACATGGCCCTCGATATCTTCTATCATGGACCTGATAGTATCCCCAATTTCATCGATGTCCCCCTCAGTAAGGACCATAGCCTCTAGGCCGACAAACTTATCAGATTTGTGCTTTTTACATGTTCCTCCTGCATTGGTCTTCTTCCACCACTTTAGAATAAAAGGAGAATCGACATCCTTTGGGACTACATAGGGGTCTTCACCACCCTAATCAGGTTCTTTGGTATGTTTCTCTTCTTCTTGCTCGCACTTTGGCTCCTGCACGATATTCTTTCCTAGGTCGATGGTCACCTTCTTCTTTTCCTTCAGCACATCTTTACTAGTCCTTAATGCACCCTCTACAATGTCTATTAGAAGGATCCAATTAGTCAGCCACTAAAGGACTAGTTGGGCAATATCTTCTTCAGTGACCAAAAATGGCAACGCCATCTATTTCCTCATCATATCATGCCTCGTGCAAATGTACACATGATGGAAATTGGCCTTGAAGTTAGCAATACACTGATACATGAATAGACTTGGTGACAAACCCGACTTCTAGTTGATCACCATTCACAGATCCATTTCGAATAATACCCAGAACATCTTATTTTCTATCACGTGGACAGGGTCCTTTGTTGCCCACAGTGAGGCAAATCTGGAAGCCTATCACAACATTGGATCCATATTGGGGAACTATGAATCATCTATTGTTCTCCAAGTGATCATACGTGGTGGAATGCTTTTCCCTCCTCCTACGCTTCGCGGCAATCATCTAGGAATTATTGACATAAGTAGTTTTCCCAATTGAACTGAACCCCCTTACTGGACTGCATAACCAGGGATACCACTGGTGCCAACACTTCATCTACATGACACTTATGCATGATATTTCCTGCCAAAACCTGTGCAGCAAACCGCATAGCTTCGTCTGCGATTGAACTGATGGAATATCCCCTAGACTTCTTAACCAACCCAAAGTCACTTTTCATTTGATCTGCGAGTATTTTCTCCTATGACTTCCCCAAAAAAGCATCATGGGGTTTGTGCCTTAATAGAGCAGTGCTATGATTCTCCAAATCAACATATCATCAATTAGAATGGGCTCTCTCATCCAGAGGCACCCTTCATGGACCAGCACCAACAAATGGCACACACAAATAGTATTAATGATGCTTTGGCTAAAGTGTGGGATGTAAATCATGTCTAGTAATCCTGTGCACTCAATATCGGTAGCCCATTTCATTGGTTGAAGTCTTGTGACTCCTCATAATACAACGTCTTTCGATACTTATTGGGTCCCATCTGTGGAAACTTTTAACGGTTTCCCAAATCCCAATCTTCCATGTGGAGCTGGGGTACCCTGGCCAACAAGTCACCTTTAAAAGGTACTTCCTCCAGTAGCAATGATGTGAATACCTTAAATTTTATAGAGTTTGGATCCTTAGTTACTTTTGAGGTAGGCTTAAGTGGTGGCATATATGGTGGCATCCAATAGATTGGCTCCGCTCCTTCTGTGCTAATATTATCGAACCCTTCATTCATCTCTTCTTCATCCAAGTCCTGCAGCTCCATTAGCTGCTTGTTCTTATCCATTTTTCCCTTTTGTCTTTGCTCGATTAGAATTTTCCACAGCGATTACTGAACAGGGGTCTGTTGCGGCTTTTTCTGCTTTTTCTCTCCTATCGCGAAGGCAGTAGGCTCGGCCTTAGTAACCTGGGTGATGTAGCATTGAAAGGTGGTGTTGTAGTAATGATGTTCCCTAATCCTCTCCTCAAAATCTTTTTCTCAACTTCTTCCCAACTCAGGTAACTAGACATGCAACAACACACTCAGCTCTTTAAGCGCAAAAACACATAGCAAATTCGCAAGAAGAAAGGTGTCTAAATGTGGAGCAAGGTGTGATATTTATAACCCAATTCAAATTCAAATTGTTCGTTCCCCTTCATATATTCCTCATAAATGCGAATTTGGTGGCAGATTTTCCTAGATTTGCATCTTAAATGCATTCCCCCACTCCTTTAAATAGAAAATTCCCTATCTAATCAACTATAGTTGTTCCAACGGTCACTTTATGGGTAGGCTGTGTGAGGCCCTTCCTTATGGCATAGCTACCTCATCATTGAAGAAAATTAAATGGAGAGGATTAACTAATTACCAAGATTTACTGAGTTTTATTGAGAGGAACAATAATAATTTAACCACAACAACAATAATAACACACATGGTGCACACAATATTTAAACGGGAAAAACCCGACACTGAGAAAACCCACCATAATGAGATTTCATTATCCTTGGCCAAATCCCTAGCCAACCTAACCAAGTGAGCCTTCAATGCTCCTCCCTGGCCTACATTACAATCAAGTCCTCCCAACCTTTTATAAGCTTCATTACATGTAATACCATGGGCCGAAAACCATGGGTATGCTATACAATGTGCCAAAAATAATCATTGTTTAACTCAATCAAACTTGACTCTAACCCGAGTTATGTTTACCTAAAATTCCCCCCTTAAACTTGACTTGGGGTTCCTTAACTAAATCTAGCCAAAACTGCTAAGTGCGACAACCTCTCTCACTCTATCCCTTACCCCCTCAAAGTTTTTACCCAGGGTATTGTTAACCCGACATCCCCCCTATCCCCTATGTCTAACCCATACTTTACCGGTAATTACCTAGGGGTAAGCAGGCCTTACCATGTCTTATAGCAATATTCCCATTTACATACAATAAAATTTGAACTCAATTATAATAATTTTTTTTAAAATATAAATTCCTTCTTGTTATCAAATTTCCATCCTCAACAAATTCTCTCCTCTTGACTCGCTTTCAAACCCTTAGATTATTCCTTTGCCATCACACTTTAAATAATTTAATTGACACATATTGTCAAAAAAATTTGCATGCAACCCGCCCATGATTGCATTCCATGTATTTAAAATCTACATCATCACTCTCACTTACCCAATGCACATCACTGTGCAATTTAATTCATATACACACAACAAAACACATGAGTGTGGTCTTTTACATCGACCCCAATAACATTACGTTCATTACGTCTTATTCTTAATGACCTCTTCCATGAAGCTTCATCATTGACAAGGGACGGTTTTATGCAATATTCACTTCTTGTCCCAATCACCACTGCAAAGTCCCAATATGCCAATATCCTCATCCAACTCATGCCCAATTATGCTTTCCACCATCCATTTCCATATCAAAACAAAACCTAGATAGATCCATCTCAGAATTCAAGAACTGATCGAAGTCGCGGCTCCCTAAGTCTGCTCCGCTGCAATTTCCCACCGAGCACTCCATGACTATAGTCAAAAACCACATACCTCCTCAGTCATGGGCACAAATTTTAGCACCCTCCTCCGCCTACGTTTTTTTCTCCATTCCAGAAACCATGTTAGGTGAGAAAACTCTCAGTCAACGAGATATCCACAACCTCTTCTTGTCCTTTTGAGCTCTCATTGGTGCCTATCTCTCAACGATACCAAACATTGGTGGCATCCTTTTGATGCTTGCATTGTACCACTTGGTAACATCGACTAGGCCAATTTTGGTTAGCAATTCTGGGATAAGCATCCCCGCCATGCCCAACATCACCCATCTCTTATTCACTAGATTCCACTGGACATACCATTTCAGGCTCTCTGGATTCTATCTGAGGTCGAGGGGATCGAACACATTATCTCCCAGAAGACTGTGGTGAGGCGAGCTTGGGTAGCCACTCACCCTTTGCCTCGACCTTGAAGGATGTGGTCAGTGTGGGATTCGATCCCAGGTGGATGCATCTCTCCAAACGAGAAACAAAATAGCCTGTCAGGAATTCGGACTTGCAGACGGATGGGCATGATACATCGAGAGCGGATTGAGTGGTGACTGATGTCATTTTTGTTCTATTCTCTTTTCTCTCGTAATTACTTCAACCCTGACTCTTCTCTTTGAAATGTGAGTGCATCTAGATTCTTCAGGCAATTGTGTGACTACACCAATCCACAAAAGAAAAAAACCTTCTCCATGTTATGCTTGGATTCTATTTTTCCATAGAAGTTTTGCATGGGCTCCAGATCCATACCTCCATGTGTGCGGCGAATCAAATCTCCTTCATTCACCAGGCCAATAAAACCTTTGGAAACAGAATCATCCTTCAGAAGCCAACCTTTGGCTTTGATACCAAATGAATAAAATTAAACTCTAGAGGATTAACTAATTACCAAGATTTACTAAGTTTTACTGAGAGGAACAATAATAATTTAACCAGAACAATAATAATAACACACAATATTTAACCGGGAAAAACCCCAGCTCTGGGAAAACCCACCATAATGAAATTTCATTATCCTTGGCCAAAACCCTAGCCAACCCGACCAAGTGAGCCTTCAATGCTCACCTCCTTGGCCTACATTACAACCAAGTCCTCCCAGCCTTTTATAGGCTTCAATGCATGTAATACCACAGGCCGAAAACCATGTGTACACTATACCATGTGCCAAAAACAATCATTGTTTAACTCAATCAAACTTGACTCTAACTTGAGTCAAGTTTACCTAACAGCCATAGCATCCACCTGTGCCATCTTCCAAAACATTGCGCATCCCTCCTTCTTCGATAATTTTTTTCCCTGACAGAGTATTTTATAGTCCTGCACTCTCATTAAACTTCTAGAACCACTAAGACTTTCCTGCTATCATGTATTCATTCCGCAAGGCCAGAATCGTCCCTATAAGCCTTCAATTTTCTCCCATTAATCTTTCTAGGAAACACTTCCCCACTCAATTTCACGAGTTGTACTGTGCCACCATCCAAAATATCCTTAATCACATATGGTCCCAACCAATGCATCAGAAACTTCCCCAAAAATTTGGTAAACTTGTTTTCATACATTAGGACCAAATCAACATTCTTGAAAGTGTGCTTCTTAATGTGATGATCATGCCACACATTTTCTCTAGATTTTTGCACTTGCTGATGAAAGCCGACCAAAATTTGGTCTTCTTCTAGCTCAAGTAGTTGCACTAGGTGGTCCTCCATTACATCGTTATCTTCCATCTCGGTTACTATTGCGATCCTGAGGCTGGGCACTATGTATTCCATCGACATCACTGCTTATTTTCCATAAACTAGTCAAAATGGTGTTTGGCCAGAAATTTTTTTACAGGTTGTCCTATGTGCCCATATAACCACTGGTATGCACACATCCCAATCATTCCTATTAACATTGCAGACCTTTGTTAAGACATTCTCCAAGATCTTGTTGAAAGCTTTGATAGTTCCATTCCCCTGGGGATGATACGACATACTCTTTTGATGGTAAATCTGGAACTCTTTTGTTAAAGCTGCAATTGTCTCATCAGGGAGTGTGAACCTCTATCACTCATCAGAATCTTCGAGTATCCAAACCTTGATAGAATAAATTTGAACATAAACTTCGTAGTAGTGTTCGCGCAATCCTTCACGGGTTGTTGCTCAACCCATCTGGTTAAGTATTTTTTTGCAATGATAATATAATGTGCTCGCATCTTCTTTCCTGGTGGTTGAATAGGTCAAACGAAGTCAATTTCTTATTTATCAAATGCTTATATTGTGACTTGTGGATTTAATGGTAGTTCATCCCTTCGAGATGGCCTCCTAGTTCTTTGACACACATTGCATGCACTGCAGTACTCCTTAGAATCTTTATGTACCGTAGGCCACCATAATCTCGCTCGCAGGATATTCTGCACAGTTTCCTTGCTTGCATAGTGTCCTCCAACGACACCACCATTTGCTTCATCTAGAATGTTGTGTCTCTCATATTTAGGCACATATCAGCATAGAACTTCATCCAACCCCATCTTATATAATTGTCATACAATTACGGAAAAATATGCAGCCTGGACAACTAATTCCTTCTTTTGTTGTATCGTATAACCTTCAGGAGCTACGCCAGTAGATCAAAAATGAATAATGTATACAAAATATTTATCTGCAACCTTGACAGCAAAGAGTTTCACATAAGGAAATCCTTCATCAATATTTGTGGCCTCTTCACCATTCTCGATCCGAGAGAGGTGATCCAGTCCAACATTTAATCTCTCAGGAATAACTATCACTTCAAAATCATACTCTTGGAAAAGAAGCAACCATCTACATATTCCCCCCCCAACACAGGCTTATTGACCAGGCACTTCAAAGAAAAATGGTTCATGTACATTTTAAAGTGCATACCTAGCAGATAATGCTTGAATTTTTGTAGTGCATAAACGATGGCCAACTCTTCACACTTTGTGGTTGAATAGTTCTTCTCTACCTTAGATAGTTTTCAACTGGCGAAGGAAATTAGGTGATTAAGATCTCTTGCCCCTGGTTGCATTAAGACAACTCCTAATGCTCTACAAGATGCATCTACATGCACATGAAATTCCTTCTTCCAATCCGGAAATACTAGGATTGGTGTCGTAACCATCTTTTCCTTTAGAGTATCCAAGCTCTTCTGATAGTCATCATCTCAACAAAACATAGCATCTTTCTTCAATAACTTCTCCATGGTCATAGTGATCTACGTGTATGCCTTAATAAACTTCCTGTAGTACCCAGTATGACCCAAATTCACGCGTAGATGCTTGACGTTCCTAGGGGGCTCCAAATTGATAATGACAGAAATCTTAGCAGGGCCTACCATCAATCCCTATAGACAAAATGTCCCAAACTTTTTACATAAGGTACACAAAAAATGCGTTTCTTCAGATTCAAGGAGATTTGATATTTTCTACATTTATCCAACATGAGGTGTAGAATAGAGACGTGCTTCTTGACTAACCCAGCACTATCTGATCATCAAAGTAGACTTCCAAATATTTATGAATGAATTCCTTGAACAATGCGATTACCACCCTTGAAAAGATTGCAGGAGATTTTTTTAGTGTGAAAGGCATGACTGTATATTGGAACGACCCCCATTCTGTAGTGAAGGTAGTCTTTCTTCGATCTTCCAACACAATCTTAATTTGGCGTTATCTTGAGAATCCATCTATAAATGAATAAGCTTCTTATCCACCAACATTTTCTAGAACTTCATCTGTAAATGGTGTAGGGAATGGATCATGTACACAAGCATCATTTAACTTCCACAGATCTACACAGATCCTGATATCACCCTTCATTTTCTTCTCCTCGGCCACCATAGGACTATCCTATTCCGATTCTTCTATGGGTTCAATTATTCCTACCGTAAGCATCTTATCGAGTTCTTGTCTTACCTTTTAATTATATTTGGGATTCAACCAATGTGGGTGCTTCTTAACGGGCTTCACATCTGGTTTTAGATTGATCTTCATCATGCCCAAATATCTTACTATCCCTTTCAAGTCAAAGAACTTAGTTGGAAATAATTCCTGGTAGTCATGTAATAATTCAGCGACCTTATCCATTGTGCCTTCATCCCAATAGTCGCCAATGTTCATGTATTTCGGTTCTACTTCTGAGCCAATATTTACCTGTTTTTTGTGCACCAGTTGTGAGATATCAGGGATCTCCATATCAGCTTTAGCAACTTCATGTTGTCCCTCTAACTCAGGGATATTAATATTCTATAGATCCTCATGACCTTCTTCCGTAGTAACATTGCAAAATTCCAAAGCATGTTGTAGCTGTGTACTCTAGTCAAGATGTATCCAAGTGATATGCTCTACAGGTGTTCCAAAGCATGTTGCTTTAATCTCCTGAAGTGGTTCATTAATGCATTCGAACCCATATTCAAAGCTAAATGTGAGCAAGAAACTCTCCTTCATTTCATCCCAATCAGCAGTCCCATGTTGCAGCTCCATCACTAAATACCATTTCCTTGGGATAACATCCAAGGTATGAAAAAGTATGTGCACCCACTCTAGTTGAGGTACCTCACCCCACACCTTAGCTTATCGAGCTAGATGTTCGTGTGGATCATCCTTTCTTGTGTACTTTCTAGTGATTCAGGTGTTTGTGTAGCCAAATCTTAACTGCATCATTCTATGATATTCCTTCTAGACAACAAAATTATCCTTATGTGTACCCCACCATCTTGCAGGTGTAGCTCTCAATGTTAGATCTAAGGCCTACAACCGATGCTCCTCTGGTACATCACTTTCAAATGGTCAAGAAACATATTGAAATCATCCAATCCATCATAAGAACGCAACTTACATACCTCAGCAGATATATAGTGTAGAGAATTTGTAAGTCAATTACATCGCAGTGTAGAGACCTCATGCAACTGATTATGCCAGTTTTCTAACTCTTCATTTGAATTTGATTGGCATGAATTTTCCTTCTCCCAGTTGATCCTTCCATCTACAGTGGGATTGATCCAATATTCATTTCACATGGTTAGCTTGTATATGTGATCAATGTCTTCATCTTCATAATAATCACGGTTTGGTTCTGTGTACCTCACACCTTCTACTAGATCCAACGGAACAATCACTCGAATATCTATTGTAGCGACTACAACCACCCTCGAAAATTTTGACTTAATTATTTTTTGGAGCCTCCCTACCATCCATCCTTAGCAGAATGTCTTATTTTTCCTAGTTACTTATGCTTTCAATTGAGTTTCTTTGTCTTAACAGCTTGTGTTCGCTAACTTGTTTTCTTTTCACTCGCAAGTGAGCCTCCCCTGCCTTGGTCCCAAATCGGTTCTCATTCTGACTTGTAAAATTGCACAGAACTCGAGGGCAACCATCCTTTTTCTCCTTAGTTTTGCAGTGCATCCTAGCAGCTAGCACTACTCTCTATAATTGTGAAGAGCAGGGAGATTTCTTTCCCCAAGAAAATTGCGCAGAACAGCCCATCACCAAGCTTTCTCTTAGAATTTGTGTAGTTTTGACTGGAAGCATTGGCTTCAAACCATAAATTGCGTAGAACTTGAGGGGCAGCCAGAGCCACTTAGCCTAGAAACTGTGCAGAAATCATCCCAAGGCTTGTTGACTGTTGCATGTGCTCACAGGTTGACCAATTCCCTCTAGGATTATGCATTCTTTCCTTTCATGCATGGGAAGTTTTTCTGAAAAAGAAAAAATAAAAAAACATCCTTAGATTTTAGGGATCTATTTTTAGCAGCTAGGGGTTACATGCAAAGGTCGTTTTAGAAACCTCTTGCCAAGTGTCACTTTTTCTAGATTTTTAGCATGCGCATCATAAGCCTCAATCTTGTTAAAACTATTTATTTGACACTTCAGGGCTCATTCTTCACTTTTGTTGGGTTGTGTTATATTCTTTCCACGACTAACCTACGTAGTGAACCGGGGGGTTAGAGGGGGGGTAGAGCCCCCCTCTATGGGGTTCGGGGTAGCGCCCCGAAATTTTTTTTTTTGGACCCTATATTAGGTTGGGCGAACCTACCTATGGTTTTTCAGTCCATAGTTTTGGATGCGATGGTTTTCGGTCCATGGTATTGGATGCTTCGGCATGTATAAATATGTATTGTAACATTGAAAGGAATATAATGAAAAATCAAGCTGGTAGTCTCGGTTTTGAGATCCAGTGGGAAATCTCTGTGTATATGTGTTTTATGGGTTATGCTCTCGCATATTTTATTTTCTTGTGATTTAGAATTCGTATGCAGGTAATTTCTGTACGGGGTTAAAACTTACATTTGGTATCAGAGCTGTTT
>APFE031131628.1:8378-18600 GCA_000404065.3 Pinus taeda
TATGAAGACAGCTCCCCATCGTTCTATGTCTCCCTGACTATTCATGATAAAATCCTTCACAACTACCTTCTGGACACTGGAGCCATCCATAATCTAATTCCCAAGGCTGTCATGGATGAGTTGGGTCTTGACATCACTAAGCGTTATCATGACCTATTTTCTTTTGACTCTAGGAAAGTGAAATGTCTAGGATTAATCAAGGACCTAGTGATCACTTTGTCTCAACTGCCTATGAAAAGCATGATGATGGATTTTGTGGTAGCAGATGTACCTCCCAAGTTTTGCATGTTAGTTTCTAGAGGTTGGATCAAGATATTAGATGGACCATTACAAAATGATCTATCCTATGCTACTATCCTAGTTTTCGGAGGTGAGAGCAACAAATTATACAGAGAGGCACATTTGTCCTATATAATCAAGGATGAAAATAATCCCACCAATCATCCCATATATGTTGTTGACATTGATTTTAGAGCTTGTATCCTTCATATTGAAGAATCTCAGTTGGCATCCATGCAGCTCAGGAAACTAGTTTGCTAAATCGCTGGGGAAGAAAACCGATAGATTTGGGATATGTTTTTTGATGGGGCTTACTCTATTGAAGCTGTAGGGGCAGGTGTAATCCTTGTGTCCCCAACACAAGAACACATTAATTTATCTTTCAAATTAACCTTCTATGTCAAAACCAACATCACAAAGTATGAATCTTTGATTATGGGCTTAAGCATTGCTAAAGAAATGTGTATCAAAGGCTTGAAAGTGTTTGGAGACGCAGACCTCATTATTCAAGAGGTAAATAAAACTTTCCAAGCTAAGCATCCAAGGATGAAGGTATACAGAGATGAGGTATGGAGGCTCAAGGATTCTTTTAATGATTTCAACATTTCTTATATTCCAAGAATGAAGAACCAACTTTCCAACTCCCTTGCTGTCTCTGATAGCATGTTTATTCCTCCTTTGCCTCCTAAAAATTGACATATGAAGTTTAGGTAAAATACAGACCTTCTCTACCTGACAATGTCAAATATTGGAGGGTTTTTGGAGATGATGAGGAAGTTAATAGGTTTTTGCAAGTCGTGGAGGAATTTTCTGAAATGCACAACAATCAGGAAAATGAAGCCATGGGAGAATGCGGCCAACCCAAGCTAAAAAGCAAGATCAGCCGAGGAAGCATTGCCCAACTACCCAGTAATCACATACCAAAAGGATTGGTGCCTGTAGAGAATCGTTTCGACCAAAATGATGTGCCATATAAGCCGGCCAAAATAGAGAATGAGTCTGCTATCTGTAAACATAATATAGGGAGCCCAACCCATCCAAAAAACATAAATCTATCCACGCATTTGTCCTCTACCCAGAATTCTGAGTATTGCACCCTTATGAAGCAATTCACTGACATTTTTGCTTGGGAATACAACGATCTTAAAACCTATGACACATAAATCATTCAGTGTAATATCCCACTAGAAAAGAACACTGTCCCTTTTAAGAAAAAATTAAGACCTATCAACCCTCTCTTGTTGCCTTTGATTGAGAAAGAAATCAAGAAGTTGTTGGATGCCAAAATCATAGTTCCCCTAAGGTATTCAAAATGGATAGCCAACCTTGTGGTAGTGAGAAAGAAAAATGGAGAAATCAAGCTTTGTGTTGACTTCAGAAATCTGAACAAGTGCTCTAAAAAAGATAACTATCCCCTGCCCAAGATGAAACACTTGCTGCAAAGAGTTTCAGGGGCTAGAGTTATGTCTTTCTTAGATGTGTTTTCAGGTTACAATTAGATTGTTGTACATCTTGAAGATCAGGAAAAGACCGCCTTCACTACTCCTTGGGGCACTTTCATGTACTCCAAGATGCCTTTCAGATTGATGAATGTTGGGGCTACTTTTCAGAGGGCCATGGACATAGCCTTCATGGGAGAGAAGGAAAAATGTTTCCTTATTTATCTTGATGAGATAAAAGTCTTCTCCAACAGCCACAAAGACCATTTACAACATTTGAAGAAGGTCTTCCTAAAGTGCAAACAGTTTGGAATTTCAGTCAACCCAAAGAAGTCACAATTTGCTGTAGAAGAAGGAAAACTTCTAGGACATATTGTTTCTATTGAAGGTGTGAAGATTGATCCAACAAGGGTTCAAGCCATTCAAACATTGTCCATCCCAAGGTAAAAAAGGGACATTAAATCCTTCTTGGGTAAGATTAACTTTGTAAGGAGGTTCATTCCAAACTTTGCGGAGCTTGTAAAGCACATCACTTCCATGCTGAAGAAAGGAGCAGAAATAAAATGGATAGATGCTTCAAGAAGCTCTTTTGAAGCCATCAAGAAAGCTATCATGGAAGCTCCCATTCTAATCAGCCCAGATTACACCAAGGAGTTTTGCATCTTCCCTTTTGCCTCTTATGATACACTTGCAACAGTTCTGTTGTAGAAAAATGATGAAGGCATAGAGCACCCCATGGCCTTTTTCAACAAAATTTTAAGGGATGTTGAACTAAGGTATGACCTTATTGAAAAACAAGCTTATGCAGTGTGTATCAGGATTTACCGCTTAATTATGTGACTTTAGCACAATGGTCTCAGGTACACCCTATTTGGGCATCTAGCACCATGCCTACTACACATCCATTCATTAAGAACTCGACCTCCCAATAGGCTGTTACCTCAGTCTCAGTGCAACCCACGATTCTGAACCCTCTTGTATCATCCGTCCTAGTCACCCATCCAGTTCAACCGATGGCCTCGAAGAATGTTATTATCAGTTCTTTGATCCCTCTAGTAAGTGGATAAGCTGTGCCACCACCTAAGGGGTAGAATTTGAGTGTTTCTATGGTGTCAGGCACCACCAATGTGAGTAGCTCATAGGCTCACATGGTTGGCATGAACCAACCTTCTTCTGGTGTTATCCAAAACCCTGTTGGTCCTACTCGATCAAGCAATGTCTAGTACCAACAGGTTCAAAATCCCATTGGTCCATCTAGGTCAAGCAATTTCTAGTATCAGTAGCCTTATGAGGCTCAGGTTCAGTACTAAACTCTGTATGTTCCATATGGTTCTCAAGGAATGATCAATCCACTTTATGTCCTTCAATCTGGGGAGTACATTCAGCCTGGACCATCCACTTTTCAAGGTAGCTATGGCCAGATTCCGTTCGGAAATTTTCCAGGAACTATTCAAGTACCCTTGCAATAGTAGGGACAACCTATGCAGTAACAAGGGAAACCTTTCTTGCAATAAGGGCCTTCCACACAACAGCAAGGGTAGATGATACTGCATCAAGGACAACTACAATAATCGTAGGGGAAACCCTCACAACTATTGCAGCAAACCATGTAGCAGCAGATGCAGTATGGTCTACAAACCTCCCAACCTATTTCCTCACAGGGCCAACCTCTGCAGCAGTAGAGCCAACCCAAGCAACAAAAACCCTTATATACCTATCAACAAGGTTAGCCCTTGCAAGGACAAGGCGAGGGTGAAGTCCTGTAATAGCAAGCCCAAAATCCTAATGTCCTAGGGAAACAGGTCCAAACTCCTTTTGTCCAAGGGAAACAGGTTTAGAATCCCTATTTCCAAGGGAAGCAAGTGTACAATCCTTATGTCCAAGGACAGCAGGTCCAAAATCCTCTTATTCAGGGGTAACAGGTCCAAAACTCGTATGTTCAGAGACAACATGTACAATATCCATATGTCCAAGGTCAACAGGCTCAACAGCCTCTTAACCCATATGTTGCTTATCAGCAACCTATGACCGGACAGTTCCAAGGTGTTCAAGTTCAAAATCCTCCCTATGACAAAGGTAACCTACAATGGGGGCAGAATCAAATGCCACATGGCCAAAACCCTCCACCGTGGGGCCAAAATCCTTACCAGCAGGGATGGGCTCCTCTGTTTGGACCCACTTATTGACCTCCAATGCCTTTTATTATTGAATTGCCATTCTTGGCCACACTAGATTTTCTAGATGTGTCTCGCCTTATGAATGATCCAGTTCTTCATTCGCAATACTGGCCTCTGGTTCCATCCAAGATCCCAAGTGATTGTCCTAAGTTCGATGGAAAAGAAAAAGAAGATCCTCAAGCCCATGTGATGACATATCACCTCTGGTGCTCTTTGAATTCTTATGTTGATGATTCTATTCATCTTTGTCTTTTCCAACGAACCCTCATAGGTGTTACAGCCAAGTGGTACATCGAGCTTCCTCCAAGTACTTACCATGACTTTAACTCTTTAGCCATGGCTTTCCTCATGCATTTCCAGTTGTTGGTTCGCTATGAAACTGGCACCTATTTGCTCACATCACTTAAGCAAGATACTGCAACACACATCTCCAATCACATCCATGAATGGAGACGTAGATGTCACCTGATCAAATTCGAGATTGTTAATTAATTTCTCACTAAATAGTTTACCAAGTCATTCGTCACTCCAATTTCTCATTATATAGCTATTGGTGGATGTGTTACCGAAGAACAAGCCATTGCTCATGCCTAGTACTTAGATCTTGTTTATTCTTAGTCTGGAACTTTGTATGAGTTATTACCCGATGTTCCATGACCATCATCCAATCCCATGGCATAGAAGTCACAACCTACACCTCTTATTGATGGTTCAGTGTCCCAGACCCCTACCAAATATTCTTCCAAACAGAAGTCGATCTTGAACACTGCTTCCAATAGTTCCTCCCAGAATCCACCTGGCCCTGGTAAAACCTCAGAGGTCCACTATGTCCAGTCTACCACAATAGACAAATCCTCGAAAGGTAAGAAGAAAGGCAAAGGCAAGGGTAAAGCCAATTCCCCAAAACAAGGTCCTCCTAGGTTGTCTGCTGGTGACTCTTCACAACAGAAGCCTAAGTATCCATGCCTCATTTGCGAGGAGGATCACTATACCAAGGATCGACACCGACGATTCGAAGTTAGTCATTTTCTCAAAGGGACCCCAGCTGTCTTGAAAGAGTCATTTTCATCTCAACAAACTCAATTGATAGACCAAATTCAATCATCTTCTTCCTCGGGATCTTAAGTGTTCATGCTGAGTACACCTATTGATGTGGCTACTAGATCAAAATATTACCAAACTCCTGCTCCAACAATCAAGAAATAGAAAGAGGTCACCCCTTCTTCTTCTGCCTCGAGTTTTGGCCCTCTTCATATCAAGTGCCCTAACACTGATTCTGCTATCTGGCCACCCTCTCGAGGTGTGCTAAGGAAATCCTCATACAATCCCACCGCTCGAGCCGCTTAGCACTATAATATTATTGAGGATTTAGCTCAGATGCCATCAGCTATGTCGACTCTCGAGGTACTCCAAAGCTGTCCGTCTAAGAAGAAATCCTTGTTGTTAGCTATTGGGGGTATTGAACCCACCGATTCCAATTTGATATGTTTTGATCTAGAGAACCACATTCCACACCTGCCTCATCATATTTCCTTTCTCATTTAGGTAATCATCAATGAGAAAACCATTCATAGGACTGTCATCGATGAATGTGCTTCTACCTACATCATGTCAGTCGGCTGCTGGAAGGCAATTGGTTCCCCTGTTTTGAACCAATCCCTGAATACTTTGGAAGCTTTCAAAGGGCATGATTCACAACCCTTCAGTGTCTTACCTAACCTTGCCATTACTTTGCAGGGAAAGATAGTACACATCGAGGTAGATATTATTGATGCTAATATCAATTATTATCTTCTACTTGGATGGAGTTGGACCCATACCATGCATGCTGCAGCCTCCTCCCTATTCCACGTGATTCATTTTCCTCAACAAGGGAAGATCGTCATTGTTGACCAACTGTCCTTCCGTTCCTCTTCCTCCTCAGATGGAAATTTTCCTTATGTCAAGCACACTGGTGCTCCTTATGAGAGTGTGGGGGCAGGTACTTTTAAAGGTTCTGCCTTGATGGGAATTTTTCCGCTCCCACCTTGTCATATTTCCTCTGCCAACATGATCTCGGTCAAATTTGATCCTTTAGTCATACCTTCACCAGATCTTGTTGATACCAGGGGTGAGGTTATGCCACTTAGTCGTGCCGAAATCAATTATGTGGAAATTGTTTCGGCCTCAAGTTTTGTATCCTCCGATTTTACTGTTTCAAGGAATTCTCTTGATATGTATTATCAATCCCCATGGCTTGGTGCTTCAACATCTCCTGATCCCTTAGTCGAGACTTTTCTTGCTGATGAGAGTATCATGGATGTAATTTCTCTAGAGGAACCACCTTGGAACGATATTCATCATCGTTCCTCATTCCCGCCTCGCCTGTCGGTCATGTCTACTAGTCTCGAGGAGTTCTCTTCTCAGTTTCCTTCCCTCCCGCTTCTGGCACTAATCATAACTCATGAAGTATGGTTGGAAGGAAATTTGGGTAATATTACCCAAACGATGCCAATTGATATTTCTGTCAAACCTGGTATCGTTGAACACGCCCATATCACAGTAACTTGTTCTTCGGATGAGATCAAGACCTATACTCGTTTGTTTCAATAATTTTATGACGTGTTCACGTGGTCTAATGAAGAAATGCCTAGCATTGATCCTAGCATTGTTGTGTAGGAAATACCAAACTATCCTCACGCGAAGCCCATTCGCCAACGGATCTACCCAGTGCACCCTAGGAAAGTGGCCACTATCAAGGATGAAGTTGAAAAAATTCTCAAAACTGGATTCATTTATCTAATCCCTCTTACAGATTAGGTGTCAAATATTGTACCAGTGACAAAGAAATAAGGCACAATATGTGTTTGCTTTTATTACTATGATCTCAATCATGCTTGTCCTAAGGATAACTATCGTACTCCCTTCATTGATCAGATCATTGATGAATGTGCTGGGAGATAAATTTTTTCCTTTATGGACAGTTTTTCTGGCTACAACCAGATTAACATTGTGTTATCTGATTAAGAAAAGACATCTTTTATCTGTCCGTGGCGTAATTTCGCATACAAAAACCTCCCTTTCGGCCTAAAAAATGTTGGGGCTAAATTTCAGCGAGCAATGTCCTATGCATTTCACGATATTCACAACATTGTTTAGCCTTACTTGGATGACCTTCTTGCTCATTCTTGTAAGTGCCAAGATCACCCTGACCATCTTCGGCAGATTTTTCATTGCCATAGAAACTACAACATTCGGTTAAACCTACATAAATGTGTTTTCTGCATTGAATCTGGACGAATCCTCAGCTTTATTGTTTCTAAGGATGATATTCACCTTGATCCGCTTAAATTTGACGACATTGTAAATTTACCCCCTCCATCCTCATTGCACCAACTCCAGAGCCTGCAGGGAAAAGCAAAATTCCTCCGTCATTTCATACCCAATTATGCTGGGCTAGCTTCAGGCTTTACCCGGTTGCTCAAGCAAGGAACGCCCTTTGTCTGGGATGAGGTTGCCCAAAGGTCTTTCAATGACCTCATGGTTGTCCTCATAAATTCTCCTTTGCTACATCCCCCAGATTATCATCATGATTACTTCCTTTACCTAGTTGTTGCCCCTAACACCATTGCTATGGTATTGGTACAATATGACACCGAAGGAAACGAACATGTTATCTACTACCTTAGTCGTAATCTATTCGACACCGAAACGTGTTATGCCCATGTCGAGAAGTTGGCTTTGGCTAACGTACAAGCTGTTCAACACTTTTGGCACTACATTATCTTATGCACTACTACTGTGATTTCTGAATGAAACCCCATGACCTACATCCTGACTCGTCAGTTGTTGGGGGGCAAGTATTCTAAATGGATTATCATCCTGCAAGAATTTGATTTGGTGTTTACCACTGCCAAATCTAAGAATTCACTAGTTTTTTCCAAGTTAATTTTCTCCCTTCCTTCTACATCTCTCCCCTATGGTGCAGATGAATAGCTTCTAGACGAGACTCTTTTCCTGATCAACACTCTTGACTCGTGGTACGGTGATATCATCATGTATACCTAGACGTCCATGTTCTGGTCTGTGTTGACTAAGGATGATCGCCGACGGATTCGACATCACTCCCAACCCTACCGTATTATTGGTGATACTTTATATCGTGTCAGTGTCGATTTACTTCTTCGTTGATGTCTTACACTTGAGGAGGCTGAGAGAGTTATCAATGAATACCATTCCGGGGCATCTAGCGGTCATACTTCTGGCTATGCTACTGCTCAAAAAATCCTTCACGCTAGCTATTTCTAGCCATCCATTTTTAAGGACTACTTCCTTGCTGTTCACAAGTGCCATGAATGCCAAATTTACCAACGCAAGATACTCACCCCACCTGCTCACCTACACCCCATCATTACTGTTGGTCCTTTTGCCAAATGGGGCATTGACTATATGACATGTAACCCTCATTCAGTCGGGAGGCATGGTTATATTATCATTGCTATGGATTACTTCACCAAATGGGCCTAAGTGATGCCTACATACTTTGTAGACGGTAAAATGACGGTTAAATTTATTTTCAATTACATTATTTCCAGGTTTGGCATACCTCAAGCCATTGTCAAAAACCATGGCTCCCATTTCCGAGATTACATGATGGCTGAGCTGACCTCTACATTGGGTTTGCGCCATGATGGCTCAACCCCGTACTACCCTTAGGACAATTATCAAGTTGAAGTTGTGAACAAAGTTTTGGTTACAATGCTTCAGCATACTATTGGGATGCACAAGTCAAATTGGCATCTCATCCTCTTTTCAACTTAGTGGGCTTACTAAACCTCGACCAAGGATGCAACTAGTTTCACACCATTCTAGCTTATCTACGGTCTGGAAGCAATGTTACCGATTGAATGCGAAATTCCTTCACTCAAGCTAGCTGTCAAACTTCTCCTCGAAACATCACCTGAAGAAGAGCGCCTTTTATATTTAGAATGGCTGGATGAGACTCGTTGTCTCGCTACTTTGGTCATCGAAGCAGAAAATAAGCGAGTTAAGTCCCATTTCGATCGGTTGGTCTTCCCCCACACATTCTCTGAGGGTGATTTGGTTTTACTATACGATCAAGCTAATGATAAGCTAGGGGCACACAAGTTCAAACCCATGTGCCATGGGCCCTACATTGTAAAATGTGTTTTGAAAAAAGGGGCCTATGAGCTAATTGATTATGAAGGCAATCCTTTGGACAGGCCCCAAAACAGGTTTTATCTGAAAAAGTACTATGCTTAGGTCATCTTGTATGGTTACTTGTGTACATTATTGTGTCATTCATTTTTGTGCAGTGTGGTTTGGTGTGTTATTTTTCAAATAGATTCCATGTTTGCTATGTTTTCCCTACTTTGTACATTTCTGTGACTCCTCACATCGGTTTCGCTGATGGTGCTTGCCGTAGTACCCGAAATCTATCCTTCATGGCGTGGGCCATTTATGACCCTCATGGTGGGTTGATTGATCTTCAAGGTCTTTTTTAGGTCACACAACTAATAACATTGTTGAGTATAGTGCAGTCATCAATATGTTGTTAGAAGCCATGGCTCTTGACATTTGAGAGTTAGTTGTCAACCTAGATTCACAACTTGTTGTCCTTCCACCCAATGGGAAATATTGCATTAGAATCCCTCAGATATTGAGAATGTATCTACATATTCATCTACTTGAAAGAAATTTTGATTACATTACATATCATCATATTCCTAGACACATGAATACATTGACAAATGCATTATCTAATTATGTGTTGGATAGACATTTATGAAACATGTGAAAAACCAAAAAAAATAATTTGTACCATATTAAGCAAGAAAATACAACACACACACACACACACACACACACACACACACACACACACACACACACACATATATATATATATATGGCGATGATGTTTGATATGTCAAAACCCCAAAAAATAATGTGTGTTCAAATAACATTGACGGCTCGTAGGCCTCATATATCTGTGGCACACAGGCCTCACAATTGTAAATGTTGGACCCAGGAACTAATCATCATGGTGATCATGGTAGCATGAAACTGCTCATGCAACACGAGTCAACAATCAGTGGATCCAGTCCGATACTCCCACCGTATGCCTCTAGTATTGGCGAGGGATGTCTCCCACCCGGGCATACTCTGGGATACCACGAGCCAACCACTCAAGGTTCCTTACGATATCCTCCTCATTGTCACTCCCCTCCTAGTAAGGAGTGACATCAAATTGGCAGGTGACATGCTTGGTTGTCTAGGACATCCCAACCAGGATGCTCTGGTCTAGCATCTGCATTGATTAAAAAA
>APFE031131628.1:18620-29395 GCA_000404065.3 Pinus taeda
TATATATATATAACAATTAAAAAATCACAAAATTAAAAATTGAATTTTTACCTTCATCATCAAAATCCTCCCCATCTAGCAGTGGCATGTTCAGATCTCCGTGGAAGTTGGTACCACTGTGTGGCCAATCCTCCATGATGATCAACTATCATCGTAGCCATGAAAAGAAGGTGGGCCTTTAAGACATATGCTAGACCCCAGTGATCCTAGGCATCAAATGACTCCAACGAGCCATCCATGGGTCTTGTGGCATCGACAGATCTACCTCAATCAGCTAGTACTGGAACGGTGGCACCCATTCCAAGAAAAAGGTCACTAGTACAGATCCAAAGTAAAATTGCTTTAGATTCCCCGCCTTAGCTTTTGTCAGCTAGCGTTTTATGTTGATCTTCATGGTTTTCACCCAATTGAAGATCGTTGATGTTGTACAGTCGATAGCATATAGAAATTTTGACTTGTTAGTCTCATGCACTACTTGGGACCCCGCCACTCTGTTGATAGTCAATAGTAGCACTCTCAGTGTCAGATCTCGCACAATGGTAATCTCAATCTTGCCGCTCTTAGATTTGAGGGCTATAGGGAAATGTTCGGCTAGCATGGATATGCTTGCCCCAATCGGTCGTGACCCATATAGGTTGACTGGTTCCCCTCATTAGGATAGTCTTGTAATGAAATATATGTCTGGAATTTCTAACTCCAACTCATGGTCACCAATGATGAATATTTCCCGATTTATGTCCCAGAGACTAATCGGGTATCAAAGCAGCTCAGGTTGAGCTCGCATCCCTAGTGTGAGAAATAACTTGAGAAGCTCGCAGTTCCTCAAAGTGTTCAAGAAATTTGGATCACTCAGTCCCTAGGTGTCCATATCTTCATGCTCATGTTCTTTCCAGTTTACCATTTTCGATGATTCTTTCCTGCAAAAACCATGTATTCAAGTCAATAATCATTTTTGGCCAATAAAATTTGGATTCCAACGGTGGTTTTGAGAGGAAAATGGTTTTTTCCTTGTTGATGGAATCGACACGCCTATTTTAAGAACAGTTGCGCCGACAGTGCAATAGGGCATTTTAATTACCCTCGGCCAGCGCGATTCCATGCCCAAAACTCACGCCGGCTGAGGACGATTGTTTTTGCCAAAACTTGCCTCAAAAATCCAAAAAATAGATTAAAATAGGAATAAACAGTATGGAAATGGAGCTTAGTGCCTTGGCTCTTACTTTCAACTGGCAGTTCAGTGAATGACCTCCCGGATCTCCTGCAAACTACCCCAGAACAATTAGGGCAAAAGTGGGTGAAATGTTTTTCACAACAAGGTAAAATGGTAAATGGTAAAAATTATTTACTTTTCCCTCCTTTTATTTAGTTTGTCATTTTGACCTATTTTGCCTCAAGAACTGAATCATGCACTTTACCCTTTTTGTGTAGCAACAGGTGATGGATGTTCGACGATGATGCCAAGTCAGGTTTAAGCTCTTTTCTTGACTCGTAAAACTCAAATGAAAATATTGCCGAGTATTTTTCCCTTTTGACTCGTAAAAGAGAATAAAATGGGGGGTCCACTTTCAAGCTCTTTTCTGACCCTTTAAACATGAAAAGCTAGTCGAGCCCTTGTCATTTCAAACTCGTTAATGGATGTGAAACGTCGTGCACCTAGTATACGTTTACCCCTTTTTTGGGTTAGGATGCACTATTTACAAAAAAAGGTACTCCTTGGTTGAAATGGTCAAGTGGTTCTCTCAAGTATTATTTTCTACCTTTTTAGGCTCGAGAGACACAAATTTACGAAAAGGGACCATGTGGAGTTTTCTTTTCCATGTCTTCTTCAAACTCTCTTAACATGAAAAAGATATCGAGTTACACCTTTATCGGACTCATTAAAACATACAATGACATCTCATTTGTCACCATGACGAACATGAGCTTCTCCTTCCTAGGGCTCGTTAAACTTACTAGGTTGGATTCATCTGAAGGATGAAATTATAGTGCAAGCATATGCTATCCCCTTCGAGCGTGCGATTAAAAAATAATTGGGGTACTTGCTAGAAATGGTGGGGATAAATTTGGAAATCTAATCCATTGTGTCGGCAGCTCACTCTTGAACATGACACTTTCTGATTCGTGTTGGGATGCGATATCTTCCTTTTTTTGTTGACCTTCCTAGGTCGGGCAGTTCATTTTTCTTTCCATTTTATCTCTACCACATCATCAGGACCACCGATCTAATGGATCCAAAAGCTGCCAAACTTCCAATCGTGTCACCGATATGTTCAAGAGTTGTCCTTCTATAGTTACACTTAGCCCTAATTCTCTGTATCATCCAAAATCATTTTGCAGCTCTTTGTTTCATGTAGATGATGTGGGATACATTACGGCCCTCCTTCGACACAGTTGCTTCCTGTTGACTTCAGCTCATTATCCGGGAAGTCGACCGAGAGACTCCCTTCCAGTACCTTAAAGCTGGCATGCCCTAATGGAGAGTTCTTCACACTTGACGACAAGTTAACATTATTTTCTTTCGATCGGGTGATTTCACGGGTGTTCAGCTTTAGTTCCTCTATTCATGTTCTGTGAATTGCGCTAATAGTACCTCTAGGAGAATTATCATTATTGGTGGTTTATCTTGTGCTTGTTAACAGTTTACATCATTGGCTAGTAATCAAGCAATTTTCTAGGATGTTTGATGTCAACACATCTATTCACATGTTAGAATTTAAACTTTGATCGGGTCATGTCAGAGGGCAAGACCCTGGGCTCAGATTACAAAAGTCTAGGTTGCAAGGCGATGTGACATGATTGTGTTGATATGCATATCTCTCTCAGATGGATGGCTATGACCATATCATGAGTTATCATATGTGATCCTTCTCATTATTGGATGGCCGTGACCATACCTTGGTTTTGATATGATCCTCTTTATCGGATGGCTGCGCCCATGCCTGGATCCATTTACATGATCATTCTTTGGATGGTTGCATCTATCCCATGATTCATGTATCATTTGATAGAGTTTCAGTTATGTATATGTATTTGAACTTGCTTGCAGGCTTTCTGACGACAGACTCCAGTTCTCCACACTAATTCATAAAGCATTTCATCCCTCACTCTAGTTCGACCTTCATGCTTTAGGGGGCATCTGTTACACAACATGTTGTCATTGTCCCTATACTCCCCGTTCCTTGATCTTAGAGGACGTCTACAGTGAATGCTACATGCTTTCCCTTCATGAAGAATCTCCCATTATGTCCCTCTTCATGAGCAGAATAATTCCCTTTTGCACTGTTTCCCACAAATATTCTATTTCTCCCAGTTTACAAGACCAGTGCTAATGAACCTTGTCCTCCTCACACTGATATGCAAGGATTAACACTATCCATAGCACCGAATGGAGCAACTGAGCTTTGTTTCAGTCGCACCGACGCTCTTTTGTAAAGTTTTTTAAATAAGGAGCTGCAGCTTCCAGCTCTAGAAGCTTTGTAACGGAATTTTGGTAAATGGTTGCACTGGATGTAGTCGAGGATGTGAGTTTGGGTTCCTTTCCCCTATAAGGATGGAACTACTTCAAGAGATAAGACCTTCTCCAATCAGAAGAGGAACCATCTCCCATCCATTCATGCTATATAAACCTCCATTTTTCCCAAGCACAAGCTAGTGTTAATGTTGGTGTGCTAGTGCTAACTAAGTTATGAGTAAACAACAACTTATTCATAGTTGTAGCTCTCTAGTTGTGTGTGAGGGAGAAGTGCGAATTTGGTTTAGTGTAAATCCTAAAGGGAAGAACCTTAAAACTATCATTCTCAAGGCCACCATGGAATGCTAATGGAAGTGTGTGAGAACTTGGTTTTGTCGGAGAAAAACGACAACGTCAAGACAATGGTTGTAATCTCTTCTTGATTTAATATATATGCAACTATCTATTGATTTCCTACATAATGTGTCATCTCACATGTTTATGGCTTAATGTTTCTTGACTTCTTAAGTAGGTTGAATTACAATTTGTCTATTATAATAGTTGTTGTTTGTTGTTGTTTCAGGTGTTCGAAGAAGGAAGCGAGAGATAGCTGGAGCGAGCAAGCAAGGTCATCACCAAACTAGATAAGCATACTAAGAGGTAGGCCCTCTTAATTGGTTCTAACCTAAGGAAATCTTCCATAGAATGTCTTCTTAGTGGTTAGACCCGCTATCGGGCTAGAGGAATTGTTTGTGTCTGCACTCATAATTTTACTTCACCACACCTTCTCATATATATGTTTACACTACATTTTTTAGAAAGAGATACATATTTACCTAATTGGGGAGTAGTTAATAGAAGGAATACGTTTGTTACATATCTTCTCATATATTATAGCCACTATGTACATTGGTCAATTTAGAGTTGATGTGTTTCTCAAGGTGTTTTAATCATGTGTGTAATGTATTAACATTAATTGTTTGTCACTTATGGTGCATTGATTCATATAACCTATGTATTGTTAATTAAGGTGCATCATTTACAAGTGACACCTAATATGGTGTACTATGGCTCAAGTGTGCATTGCTTTAGTGAATTGATACTTATCTATGCCAATTACAATAGGTATCTTACATTGCATGTTGAAAATGTGTCTCACTTTCAAGATTATCACTTGCATGTACATTAATTATGGGGTATCACTTAAAATTATGTCACTTATATATACATTTCTTTAAGTGTGCTACTGATGGGAGTATCCAATGGGGTGTTGGATATAAATTAGTCGTAATGGTATAAACAACAAAATTTGACCCATATAAAATTTCATGTTTTCATACCATTCATAAATATAATAAAAAAGGATAATATCCCAAGAAAATTTCATTAAGAGAAAGCTTATGTTGATCTCTTACGACAAAATGAGCTTATTCACACATCACCTTACCCATCAACTAGGTTTTCCACTCTTACGCTTAGCCACCATAGCTTAATTCCAGTTGGCACAAGTGATACTCTCCAAACCCTTGATATAACATCCATCAAAATAATAAACCTTAGCAAGCAATCATACTTTTAAAAGTCCAAAAACTAGTGTTATAAAATTCAACATTACTAGGTTTTTCAAATTTGACAAAACTAGGGCTTTCAAATTGTACAAAAGTATAGTTATTAAAATTCCATGTTGATATATATTGATATGAATTTCCAACATGAAATGCAAAGTCAATATCATGTGTTTACTTACATTTGTTAATTACCCACTAAAATTTTAACTCACTATGTTTGTCTTTCCATCCCTAACTCTTTGTCGTTTTCATACTATTCTCTACAACTTCCCATATTTATGCTTACACTACTGTTGTAGTGGCTGCAACAACCTACAAAATTTTGGCATGCATCCCACTTCGGATCCTTCCTTGGATTTTTCCTTGATGTTTGCAAGCACTCGGGCTCATCCCATGAGCTTGTGTTCAGTCTTTGCACCCTCCTCACTTGACCGTTCACCGGACAACTTTTTGCATGTTGGTCACAATTTCATGCTTGCAGCCATGTTCTGGCTATGCACAAGATCCATGTTCATGTGTACAAGTTGGATTCACTATGCAATCATCTGTTACACTCACACACAAATTTGTATGAACTGTCGCGCAAGCATCGACATGGTCGTTCAATGATATATCACAGGTGTCGCGCTTAACGCTCACAACATTTGTTAGTCACACTGATTGTATGTTGTCTTGATGGTTCAAGGTGTCTTGTCATCAAGTCATATCGAGTGTGTGTTCACGAGGTCATGCAGGTACAAAGTCACTCGTTCACACACTTGGTCATTTTGTTGAAACTTTGTTGACTGGACCACCCTCCAACAACTAGACCTTCGTTGAGTTGCAATGTGTAGTTCTAGCTCTCAGTGATCTTGTACTGCTACCTAGAATTGCGCAGACCTTGAGGGTGCCTCCCAAGCAGTCTGCATTGCGCAAACCTGGAATCAACCCAACTAACTATCACCTAGAACAATGTAAAAGTTTCTTAGTAGGTCATCTAAAATTGCTCTACCCGCAAGCACATCAACTAAGCCTCCAGTTGATCAAACAGATAATTTTACCAGGTAGTGACCTCAGCCCTCACTCCTCCAAAAAAATTGCGCAGAAGCTGCCAAGCGTTCCCACTTCCAATGACTAAAGAAAATGCATAGAAATA
Organism: Pinus taeda; assembly: GCA_000404065.3. Taxonomy (NCBI): domain Eukaryota; kingdom Viridiplantae; phylum Streptophyta; class Pinopsida; order Pinales; family Pinaceae; genus Pinus; species Pinus taeda. The sequence continues at coordinate 24,775 of APFE031131628.1, forward strand.
CCATATAGACACCCAGTGTCTATCACTACACTTCCCTAAAAAATTGTGTAGTATTTCCATTCAGTCACCTAGTCAGCTAGCCTGCTGCTCACCCAGAAAAATGTCTAGTTTTCATGAGTAGTCTCACAACTGCCCAGCATCCCACTCAGCTCAGAAATTACACAAGGATGCCCAACATGCTAGCCTCCCAGTATTGCGTAGGTTTTTCCAATAGCCTCCCACGGCCTGCTACCAGCTCCCTAGAAAATTTGCACAATTTTTCCAAGCAGCCTCCTGTAGCCCACTACCAGCTTCACAAAGAAATTACACAGTTTTCACTTTGAGTGTTCCTCTACTTCCTGCATTGTCCCCCTCAAAAAATTGTGGAGAAATTCCCTCTGGCTAAGCCAGATCTCGCAGATAGTCACTATTGATTTAGATTGCCCATTTCAGCCTTCAACTGACCTCTATGCAATTTTCATGAATAATGCCCAAAGCTCCCACCCCGGCTTGAAATAATCCTTGCGCAATTTTTGAGCCTTGTCCTCTCTCCTAGTCACCTGTACCCGAAAGTGAACAATAATTCATCACGGTAAACTAGGAGATTTTTGGATTTTATGTCATTTCATCATGGGTGATTGCAAATACAAGTACATGGATGAGACATGACATGATGACAAATGGGATGAACAAGGAGTGCATGTGAGGAGATTGTTTCACGAATGGATGAACAAGGAATGCATGCAAGGAAATTTGTTCGTGAATGGAGGAACACATCGAGCATGCTAAAGTACGAGTGAAGGAGCGACATGCACATGCAACATTAAGTGAACACCAAGACCATCGAAGCCTTCACAAACCTTGCCATGTGAAGGTGAAGCTATGATACACCAAGAGCACATCCATCACTCAACAACATTGCAGCTTGACATGCACACAAACAACAACATGAAGACACCATCTTTGTCATGTCAAGTCATTTCATGAGTCATCTCGATCACATCACCATTATTGGCCATGCTATTGTAATCAATGTAATGTAATGTGGAAGTCCAAGAGACCCACATGTAAATCTTAAGTGTCATGTAAAGTTGAATATCCATGTAAGTCAAACAATCATGAGGGAAGTCGAATAGTCACAAGGGAAATTTTTACCCTTGGCTATAAATACCCCTCATTTGTACATGCAAATGAATTTTCACCTTGGCTCCTCCCACATAGCCTTGAGAGTTTGTAGTATTTTCTTTAAGGATCGAGAAGTGGCTCCAAGTCCCCGCTATCGGGATTAGTGATGTATGGTGTACCGATGTGTCTTGGAACTTTTGCTTAATTTAGAAGCTTGATAACAGGCCAACACATTTTCACACATGTATTATATTTGTTTATAAGACTATTCTTTGGACACTTGTAATGCATGTTGCTTTAGACTCTGTTAGAATAGTTGAACTATTTTGGTTTTTCTAACACATATGCTTACGAAAATGTGTTGTATAAGTTGTTAACATTTTCCTGCCCATGTAGGCTATCCTACTGGACACTTGACAAAACCATTCTAAAAAACTCGATATAATGACTGTCGCACTCGTGTGGACTACTCCGTTGGTTGTTGTGCGTGTTATCCATTCACTGTGTGTTTGTGACTACCACATATGTGTGGAATAATCCACCAGAAGCTATGTATGTCCTATTGTGTTGTGTGTCTCTGATGGAGTTGAGACTATTCCCTTTTGACTTGAGACCCACTTCCACCCTCTCCCTCTGCGGTGAAAGAACCTTGACACAAGTAACACTAAGGACTCACTAGGCATGTGAACCTCATTGTTTGAAGATAAATCAGACCACTCTTATGTGCTGACAAGAAGGAGCTAAGGAAAACCTTTAAGATAATGGAAACCAGGCCATCGTACTGGATGGGACTCCTACACCAAATAGAGTGAGGACTAGCTGGGATTTCATACTGGGGAGATCCCCTTAATGTTGGCGGGTCTGGCACTGTCAACATTTCTGGCACTAGAAGGAGGGCCGCCAATTGTTTATGGTTGAATGTCCTCTCACCCCCACTCATTAATCATCTGGTCAAGGCATTAACTCGCACTCCCTCTCTCCTACGCACAGATTTGAAGTTGGTTACTCCTCACCTCCTAGATATGAACACGAAATTTCGTTTCAGCACCTCTGATATGTTTGTCCCATCACCCGTCAGTTTGCGAAAGAAGTCTAACTGGTCCCAGGAATACAAGCTCTTCAACACGCATAGGCAGAAGACCACTTGGACAACTTCTACCTCTAGTTGCAGACACTCGAGGTATGATATGATGATGTTGCAAGAAGATTGTTCTCGTGTACCTTGGATGGCTGCATAGTAGTATGGTATCATAGCCTTCCTTTCAACTCCATCCGTAATTAGGATATGTTTAAACAAATATTCTTGGAAAAATTCACTGATGACAAGACCCCATCCATGTTGTTCAAAGAGTTGGGAAGTCTGAAAATGGAGTCAAAAGAAAAGCTAAAATATTTCAATCAGAGGTTTAAATTCACATATTGAAAAAGTTTACAATGGACACAAAAAAACCATGAATCCATCACTATCAACTACTACACGTCTGCACTACCAGCCAACATTGTGCAATTCGTTAAGCGAGATGCGAAACAAAAATTATTAGAAAACTACAAAGAGGTAATCGTTGTAGAGAAAGACCTATGCGCAATTGGAGTCATCAAGGATGATGAACCAATGAAGGACTCTAGAGATGCGAGAAGGAAGCCCCGGGCTGTGACGAGAAAGGGTAAGGACAAGGAAGCAAGTGATACTGAAACCCTTACTCGTCTTGTAAAGAACTTGACTACAAAAGTGGCTGAGATCAAACAACGAATAATCGACACATTGCAAGCATCCAGCCACCCAAACAACAGAAAGGAAGCATGTCATGAGGCAACAACTACTTTCCCACTAAAACTGCGTAGTGCTCCAGTTCAGTGTTCTAGTTAGAACAATGCGCAAATATTGAATTCTACTCATTCCATGAAGATGACCACCAAGAAGGGTCTTGTTCGGATTGTAAATGATTTGCAAACTTAGTATGCACCCATATGCCAAATGTAGTGAGCAGAAAGTAGTATCAGCCAAGGGACACAGATGATGAAGAAGATGTTGCACCTGATGAGGCACCCAACGTTGGGTAGTTAATCAACATGTATCAGTGCTTGCAAGTAGCACCGAAGATAAAAATCGAGAGATAGCCCCAAAAGAAAAATGGTCATTACAATCTCAGGAGTAAAGGGGCTCCCCCTACACTTGGGGAAATGTGAGAAATACTTGAAATAATAAGGAAGGTTAATCCACCAGCCGTCCAAAAGCATAAAACATAAAGCAAGCCCAGGCAAATAGTGGCAGAAAAGAGTACATCCATGAAAAACAAACTGTAGAACACTCCGCCAGACAATACGATCACAAGTCTGATCCTGGACATCTCTGTGTGTCTACCTACTCTGGACTACAACATTATGGAAGACATGAAGAAAACTTGTGCAAACATAAGTTTGTTCAAGTTGGCTAAGATTCAGAGTCAGCAGGATATTTTGTTGCATGCACTGGGGCAAACATCTATAGACAACGCGACCTCTACCAACAAGTGAACAAGCACATCTCCTGGTTCACTCACAATTGTTCTCAACACACTTCAGATGGAATAAGAAAACGTTGTTTTCCATCCATTCTTTCTTTCATTCGAAATTTTTAAGTGCAATGTTCACAACTGTTTGGTTGATTCTAGCGTATCAGCCAACGTTATCTTGTGCTCCATCTCCTAGAATATCAATGCATAATGGAGGAAGACATCGACGCAGATCATCCAACTTGATCGGACATGTGTATCAACCATTGGTTAACTTTGGGATGTGATCATATGAATATCTCACGACGACCGAGTTCACCAGTGCATAAACATTGTATTTGTGGACATACCCAAAGCATATGGATTACTACATACCAGAGACTGGTTTAGAAAGTTGAATGGGTACTTCGCTACAGACTGGTCACACTTATGGCTTCCATATAACGGAAAAAGAAATCAAATCTGGGTGTTATCCAAGAGATACATGAGGCATAACATCACTCCCATTAACAGTAAGAACAAACTGTTGGCCTTCGCAGAGCTCATGTTCAACAACTTCCTCTTGGAAACAATTTTGCGGTGTTATCTCACATAGCTAGCTCCAACCCCACTAGACATGTAGTTGCATCTCCTTCCTTGCCCGGCTGATGGAAATAAAACATGTACAACACATTGTAACATTAATAGTAGTAGCAGTAGCAACATTAGTAGTAGTACAAGCGCATTGAACCATCTGTGTAAAGATGAGCTATGGACCATGCATTTTAATGGATCAACAACACATGATAGCTCTGGAGCCGGGTGTGTCTTAATTAACCCAAAGCATAGGAAACACTTGATCTCGAATTTCTTAGAGTTCGAATGCACGAATGTTAGGCCCCTATACTACTAGTGTAACCCCTTATTGTTATTAGTACAACCCACGTTTTATATTGATGTACCCATGTAGTGCCCATATTGTTACTATTATGCCCCATAGAAGCCCACTATTTTTATTATTGTGCCCTTACATTATTATTGTTATG
>APFE031131628.1:83880-93893 GCA_000404065.3 Pinus taeda
ATAATAATAATTATTATTAGTATTTTTCTTGGGATTTATTAATTTAACCATGTTTATTTTAGTATTTTTAATATTTATTTTAGGGTTTGTATACATTGGGTTTATAACATTAGTCCCTTTGTTTATTATTACCTAAGGGATTAATACTAAAAACCCAATGATGGGACTAGCCCATATTTTGGTTTAAGATTATTAATGATAACACGTCAACGCTGTATTCAACAATGTGTGATTAACAAATAGTTAGGGATCATTAGACATATGATTAAGCCCTAAGCAGAAGATTATTCTGGATATTTGTTTGTGGCATTTATGTCGGTACTTAATGGCGATGGGTTAGTTGTACCCGCCTCGGTTACTGTTTTCCCGCTCGTTGAAGTTACCAAAACCTTTGGTTCTTTGTCATTTGACCTTTTCTTGTTTTTGCTCTACAAAGAAAAATACAGTGAGGGTTTGTGCCTGCGACAAGGGTTTGTATGCTCTGTAATGGCTCTTGTTTGTTCCTAGTTTTGGATTCCTCTTCCTGGTTAACACTCTGCTCTGTGGATGTTGTTGTCTCGGTTATTTTTCACTGTCTTTATGTAATTCTATGTGGTTACATTCCTGGTTAATTTGTTGCAGACTTCCATGGTTTTCAAGTCGCGTTCACAATGGACCCTGGGCTCGATTTTGATAGACTTCAGCATGGTAAGTCCTCTCCTCCTTGCTATAGCTATCTGTTCAGTTTTCCGATGATGCTAAGGGTGGTTGCTCCTTGTGAGCGGGGCTCCCTCTTATGTTCAGGACCTAGGTTCAAGCTTTTTCTGCCGACGCTAACTATCCCTCTGGTGAGTGAAATTAACACTCTTTCCTCCACTATCTGCTATTGATTTGCACACTCGTTTCTGGAACACATTCACTAACTTGTTTCTGTTGTTTTTGCTGCAGGTTTGGGTTTGGCTCCGGATCGAGTCGTGGCTCAGATTCTTTCAGTGAAACTGGTAGGGTCGTTCTCTGATATAGTTTTTCCATTTGTAGTCTTTCTTGTCTGGTCGTTGGTGTAGTTTGCCAATAGGTTAGTAAAATGAGAGGGTTGGCTCCTTTGACTATTGTATCACATCCAATGGCCCTTGGCTGTAGCTTGTAATTAATTTCCTTGTTCTTCTCGGCATGTTGTGGCCAGCGACAACCCCACTTCTTATTTAGTTTTATCACTAATACTAAATAATTGGGGACCCTTATTCAAAAAAAAAATAAAAAAAAATTAGTGTTTGTATTCCATTTTTGAATAAAACATACTATCATAAACTTAGGAGAATACCCGAAAAATCTAAAAAAGACTTAAGTTTTATGATAAGATAGAACAAAACCATTCTTTCAATAAAAAGAATCACATCACAAAAGGAAATGGATGCCTTCATACAAGCGGAATCCTAAGATTGTGAAATCGCGATGCGAAATCACACATCAAAAGACCCTCACCGCATTGCATGCCTCAAATATCACTTAAGCTGAAATGATTCAAACCGCCGATATGTGATGGCGCATCTCGCAAAACACATTTTGTAGAAAACACATTATAACAGATGATTGTTGTACACGACGAATTAGTGATATTGCAATCTGCGATGTTGCGAAGAAAATCACAAAATCGCCTTATCGCAGATCTACAGGGCTCGTTGTTCGAAAAAGATTTTTCCATAAACCGATTCCCAGTTATGCGCGTTAATGTTAATTAATGAGTTATTTGGCGATCATTAATGAAATATGGTTTTGATCTGATCGAAGAGCCATTTCACATAGGGTGATATATTTTATATGTTTTTGGCATTTAAAGCTTTCTCGTCATCCTTTTCTTATCATTACTCTTACCTCATTTGTAAACTGCAGGAGTGAAGAGCAGAGAAATATACATAGCAGTGTTTAGAACATTATGGGAAAGAAGGGTAAAGCTCCGAGTTCTGAAGATAAAGAAATGATGCCCTTGTACACATATACCACCAGTAATAGAGATGCCAACATTACTACTTGGGAGGGCATGTACAGTCTACTTGAGGAAGAAAATCCCAGAATAATGGAGGTTACAACTACTGCAGGCTCACATGGGTCTTCTGCGACGTCGATTACAGAACTAGCATGTTCATTTTTGCACCGGATAGCAGCAAGGCCTAAAATTCTTCAATACACAGACATGGTCAAACGGGTACTAGATAAGGCTGAGATAACAGTCCAACAGTTTAAGACTCAGAGCCAAGAACTTACGAAGTCGTTCTTTCAACAAAATTTAAGGTTTATATCCTCTAAAAAAAGGCGCGCAAGAGGCAAAAATCGCACCAGGGAAGCCCAGATCGAGAAACGAAGGCAGTTTCCGATGCGCGATTAGTGTGCGCATCGCCAGGCAAAACCCCTCAAGAAGGAAAGCCTCTAATCTCTTAGTCGCTTGTAAGCCTGAAAATTTGTAGGAAAAAGTGCTAAAAACGAAAAGCAAAACCTGAACTATAAAACCAGTGGTATTTATCAAGAATATCCTCAAGTGGTATGTAAATATTTACCAATGTACAACATCTACAGAAAAGTTGGAGACGGAAGGCTCAAGAAAAAGCAGAGTCCATCAAAAGTTTGACCAAGTTGAATTGGGATTCTTACTGGACGTACTTGGTAAACCACACAGCCAGTGCATGACTCTCAAATGTATCATTAATTCTACCGAGAAGATGGTGCCAGCTCTTGTCGATTCCGTTTTCCTAGGATAGCTAAAGTGGGAAGTCGGCCAGCCAACTCTCCTCAAGCAAATGTTGAACGCTTGTGACTACAAGGAACAGATACATGGATAGTTAGTTGTCAGTTTTAGTTTTAGATTCAGTTTTAGTTTTAATTTTGCTTTTTTTTTCCTAAAATGAGGATGGTCATTTAAACCACATCCTACATTTTTGTAATAAATTATTTTTAGATTTAGCTAGTAGTATTTAAACCCTTCTCATGCATTTAGAGAAGGGTCCTAAAATTTGTCAAAAACTTGTCCTCAGAACATGCACTTTTGCACCCTCCGAAGAGGTTTTGGTGAATGAATGGAACACAATTTATTGATATCTGTGTTTAATATCTACTATTGATGTTGCACTTTTGTACTCTTAGTAGATGTTGGATTAAGAAGAGATAAATCATTATTGTTGAAGCTCACGAGTAGAACTAGTTATAAATGGTACTTTTATCTCTTAACTATTTCTGCTTATGTGTTAAGGTGATATTCATGTTCAGTTATTTATATATGAATGCTTGAATGCTTGAGTTATCATTTGGCACTTATGTACGGTGATAGCTATTTATTTGTGCTTAATATATGAGTGACTTATTATGCGATATGTTTTTCACAATTGTTTCATTTAACTTTTTATACGAAATAGTTTATCTTTATTGAATCCTTTTCTCATAGCAATTGAATGATCTTTATTACCAATTTCCATTACAAATTATTTTAGATCGCATAACTGAAAGATTAAATGCTAGGTTAGTTTTAGAATTAGATATTTTTGTTCATTAGAATACAATTACATTAGATTTAGAATAAAAGAATTTTACTTAGAAATCATTAGGAAGGAAATATCAATTCTCAACAAACACACACACACATATAAATTGGGAAACTGGTCCCATATCCCCAGTTGGACCCACTATATCAAACAAAAAAGGAGATGCTAACCAAGGTCCGGACTAGGTGGGTATCCCCCTTGTTGTAGACCCGATTTTCGGGGCTTCAACACAGCAATACTGTAGTTTTACAGGGTTTCGAACCCTAGCTTTGTTGTTTGACACTCTCTCTATCGTGGAGGTCACTCCAGTTTCTGTTTGTTGGTCTTATACTTTTGATGGCTATTATTTATTTCAATGTGCCAACATTAATTGATATGTAATGGAAACGAAAAGATTTGGTTACAAATGGTTACCTCTGCCGTGGAGGAATTTCTACAGGGTTTGCATTCTGTTGCTTTCTATTTTCGTGGTTGCTTACGTCGTCGTTCTGGAACTAGTATTGCTTGATGGGATTCTGTTGCTTTGCTCCTTGTTAGCAATGTGCTTCCTGTTCTCTTCATTCGAATGTTTAATAACTCTATCTCTGCATGTTAGGAAAAGATTGCTCGAAAAATACAGGACTACATCTCTTCGTTTAATTTGTCACACATAGCAATAAGTAGGAAAAGAAATTGAAATGAAAGGATTGCTTGCTATAGATGGATTCAGATACTCAATGTTTTGATAATTGTTTTCTATTGTGTTATATTGTTGTTCTCTTCAATTGAACCTTTCCAAAATGTATTACATTTGGTTTTTATACTATTTGCCCACAGTGACCTGAACTGTGCACAATTATTCCTCAGTTACCTTTTTCAGTTACATAATCGTTAACTTATTCGAGTTTTCTTGTGCTGTAAGATATACAATTGATATATATTTCTTTTTCTAAATGAAGGAAATAGTTGTAAGATGAATTAATCAATAAAAGACAAACAATGTTGGTAATGACCCTAATTAACTGTACCATTCCTAGGTTTCCCCTAACTAATAATGAAATTAAAAGAAACAAGTCTCTACATTCTGCTTTGACCAGTCAAACATAAAGAAAACCAAATAATGATAAATCTCTCCACCTTGGCTGAGACCAACACCTGGTCATGGTGCCCTTAGCTGGATGCTAACCTGCATTAGGCTCTCGGGGTAAGAAATATTCATGACTCTCATCCATGAGCTTCTCGACTAAATTTCCCACTTACTCTATCTATCTGGCGTTAAGCCATGAACTATTCTCAATAGGACAGTTCTTCCACTTGACTAGATATTGTAGATATTCTTTTCGCCAAGTTCGCTTGGCCACCTGAGTGTTGAGGATCCTCTCAATCTCGAGGGGCTGACCATAAGGCATTTGTCTCAACCAAGTCTCACTTCCTTCCTATGTGTCCCATGTAGGCCGTGCTATATTGTGTTCCTCTGGACCAGTAGTGTATGGAAATAGGTCTGCCACATTGAAGATGGGTGAGATGCCTATTCCTAGTGGTAGCTGTAATTCATAAGCATTTGCTCAAAATTTTCGGAGAACTTTACAGGGGCCTATCTTTTTGTACTTCAGTTGATTATAGACACCTCTAGGAAAATGCTCCTTGTGCAAATGCGCGAGGACTTCATCCCCCACATTAAACTGTACCTCTTGTTATTTCAAATCTGCCCGCTGCTTATACTTTTGATTGTTGTCCCGCAACTTCATTTTCACCTACTCGTGTAGATCATTCATTACTTTGGTGAAATCTTCCCCATCAGCACTCCTTCTTTCTTGTTGTCCTAGATCTCGTAATTCATGTACTCCGCAAGGATGCTTGCCATATAAGATCTGAAAGGGACTGTAACTTGTGCTATGATTCGGCGATTCATTGTAGGCAAAATCCACCTATGCAACTACTCGATCCCACATTCATGAATTTTCACCGATCAAACTTCGTAGCAGGTTCCCCAAGCTCCTGTTTACCACCTCTATTTGCCCATCAGTCTGCGGGTGATAAGCAAAGCTGAAACTTAACTGCGTGTCCATTTTCTTCCACAAGGTATGCCAAAAGTGCCCTGTAAACTTCACATCCCTATCAGAGAGAATGGACTTAGGTAGATCGTGTAGCTTGATGATCTCAATAAAGAACAAGTGGGCCACGTGAGTGGCATTGCTAGTTTCTCTGGAAGGGATGAAATATGCCATCTTTGAAAACCAGTCTACTACTACCATCACCGAATCATAACCCCGCTGCGTCCTTGGTAGACCCAAGACAAAGTTCAAGCTAACTGAGTCCCATGGTCTACATGGAATTGGCAATGACGTGTAGAGTCCCGTATTTTTTACTGTGTCCTTTTGCCAACTGACACACTTTACATTTGGTCACAAATATCTGCACATCCCTTCACATTCTTGGCCAATAATAAAAATGGTTGAGCTGATCTAATGTCTTATCTATGCCGAAATGTCTAGCTAGACCTCCACTGTGCTTCTCCTGAACGATATTCTCTCTCATTGAACAATCAAGAATGCATAATTGTCCCCCGTTAAGCAATAACTCCTCTTGAAAGTTATAGTCCAACCATGGACTATTGTTTCTCAGCAAGGGATTCTGACAAGCCTCATAAGCCTCTTTGAAATCCGTGTCAGCCTGATACAAGTATTTCAAATGCTCAAAGCCCAGCACTTGTATTGTACTCTCCTGCAAGAGCAAGGCTCTTCTACTCAACACATCTGCCACCTTGTTGGCCTGCCCGCTAATGTGTTTCAACACAAAGGTGAAACTTTGCAAATACTCAACCCACTTAGAATGCTTGTGATTCAGCTTATGTTGTTGCATCACGTATTGCAGTGCAGAATCATCTAAAAATAAAACAAACTCATTCCCCAGCAGATAGTGTCTCCAATGCTTCAGTGCTTGGACGAAAACATAGAATTCCTTATCATAGGATGAATACTTATGCCTACTTTCATTCAACTTCTTACTAAAAAACACAATAGGTTTGTCTTCTTGGTTAAGTACAACTCCAATGGCCATACCACTTGCATCACAACGAACCTGAAAAAGCTTTTTAAATCTAGCAATCTCAGGATTGGTCTTTCTATGATCTTCTTCTTTAGTAGCTAAAATCTCCTTCCTGCTGCCTCGTTCCAACGAAAAGGCTGAGGTCCCTTCTTTATAGTGTCCAACATAGGTGCGCAGATTTCACTGAAATTTCTTATAAATTTACGGTAAAAACTTGCCAGCCCATGAAAAATACGTACCTCAAACATACATTTTGGCGATGGCCAGTTGACAATTACTGCAATTTTCTCTGTGTCCATCTTCAACTTGTTTTCTGCAATCACAAAACCTAGATAAACCAATTCTTTTTGCAGAAAATGCATTTTTTTCAGATTTATCAGTAGCTTATTTTGCTGCAATTTGTCCAGCACACTTCGAACATGTCAAAATTTTTCCTCCCTCATCTTGCTGAAAATTAATATATCATCCAGGTACACTATTACAAACTTCCAAATGAATTCTTTCAGCATTTCATTCATCAGCCGCATAAAGGTGTTGGGTGCATTACTCAGTCTGAATGGCATTATCAGCCACTCATACAGTCCTTCATTGGTCTTGAAGGTTGTCTTCCACTCATCCCCTTCTCTGATTCAAATTTGATGATACCAACTCTTTAAGTCAATCTTCAAGAAGTATGTTGCCCCACTCAGGCAATCCCTCATGTCATCCATCCGTGGCAGTGGAAATATGTACCTGATGGTGATTTTATTGATGGCGCTCGAATCTGTGCACATTCACCATTCTCCTCCTTTCTTAGGAGTGAGAATTGTTGGAACTGCGAAGGGGCTCAAAATCTCCCTTATCAGCCCTTTATCTAACAATTCCTGCAATTGTTTTCTGATCTCCTCATTGTCTTCGGGGTTCATACGATATGTTGCCTTATTCAGTAGACTTACTCCAGGTATAAAGTCAATATGATGACTTAAACTTCTCTTAGGGGGCAACTTATCTGGTAAATCATCCACTACTATATCGCTAAATTCCTACAGCATTTCCTGAATTTTAGTAGGGAAATCTGACACTTCTATGTGTAACAGCACTATCTTTTCTCTTCTTACAATAGCATAGCTTACTTCACTGTATTTTATTTGCTTCAAAAATTGTTTTCCAGCCATTAATAACACTCTCGTCCCGCTTGTTTCTACCGTCTCCTCTTCCTTGGTGGGCACAAGTGTGTGCTTGATCCCAACTTCGAAAAACATATAACAGTTTGTCTTCCCGTCATGCACTACCTTCCGATCATACTGCCATGGCCTTCCTAGCAGTATGTGACATACGTCCATTGGCATAATATCAGAAATAACCTTGTCTTTATATCTGCCAATATGGAACTCAACTTTGCACTGTTCATCCACCAACAGCTGATGGCCTTTCTGCAGCCAGGATACCTTGTAAGGAGTAGGGTGCTTCAGATGCTTCAACCCCAACTTGTCTACCATCTCCATGGCAACCAGATTATCCGTGCTCCCACTGTTGATAATGAGCTTGTAGCATTTTCCGTGCGACTTACAAAGAGTTCGGAACAATTATTTTCTTTGAGTTTGTTCAGCTATTTCTTTGGTTGGTTTCAACAACACTTCGTTCAAAACTAAGTCTTCCCCTATTTCCAACACATTTTCTACTTCCTGGGGAGGTGCCTCTACTTCCTCTGGCTGTGCAACATACACCCCCCTTTGATTAAATTGTTCCACTTCAGGACACTCAAAAGATCTGTGCCCCCATTTGTGGCACCTGTAGCACTGATAGCTAGCTCCTCTACCTCAGCCATTTCCTCTTCGTCACTGATATGGCCTACCACCTCTAATGCTGTCACCTTTTTCTACTATCCCATAAGTTTTGGAACTGTTGCCTTCTTCACTATTGTTGGCAGTTCTTTCTCTGCCATAAGACTGTCCTCTTCCTTTGTCGGTTCCCTGTCCTCTCCTAGCATTTTTTTTTCTAGTGATCTTCTCCTCTACCTTCATGGCACTCTGGTACACCTCTTCTATATTTTTGGGGGAAAGAATGCTAATTTCATCTAATATTTCCAATCTCAAACCATTTACATACCTTGCTGTTTTCTCCGGGGTGTCCTCTGTATAACCAGCTCTTAAATTTACCCGGTAGAATTCTTCCATGTACTCTCTTACTGTCATTCATTTATGTTTCAAGTTCTGCATTTGCCGATGTAGTGCAATCTGGTAATCCTTGGGCAAAAATCTGCCTTTCAACTTGGCCACCATCCTTGACCATTTCTTTATCGACAACTTGTTCACCCGCTTGTTCTCTGCTTGGACACTGTCCCACCACAGGCTGCGTGTCCCTTCAGCTTTGTCGTAGCGAACTTAACTTTCCGATCTTTATTAACCTCTTCACACTCAAAATATTTGTCCAATTCGCTGATCTAGTCCAACAGGACTTCTATGGACAAGCTCTCGTCATAATTTGGAATTTCTGGTTTAGGCTTGCTACTAGCCAATAGGACCGACCTCAAAAATCTCAATTCCAACCCTTCTTCATCCGATCCATCTGTTGTCACTATGGTTTCTTCTTCACTATCATCTCCTACCTTTGGATCCCTTCTCCTTCCTACTTCAACTGCCTCCAAATGGGCAGTAAGGATCCTAATTTCCTACCAAAATCCTTCATCTGCTGCTCTCCAAGCACTTCTTCCACGTCCTTGTCTTCCAACTTCCATCTCTAAAGAAACCTCTAAATCCTACTCTAATACCACTACGATGGGACCAACCCGTACTTTGGTTTAAGATTATTAATGATAACAACTCAATGCTGTATTGAACAATTTGTGATTAACAAATAATTAGGGATCATTACACATATGATTAAGCCCTAAGCAGAAGATTATTCTGGATATTTGTTTGTGGCATTTATGTCGGTATTTAATGGCGATGGGTTAGTTGTACTCACCTCGGTTACTGTTTTCCCGCTCGTTGAAGTTACCAAAACCCTTGGTTCTTTGTCATTCGACCTATTAGCGCTTGAAATTCACCTAGGCTGAGATAGACAAACTCTCAAGGCTACATCAAACCATTTCACCTCGTAGCTAGCCCTACGAGGTATGAGAAGGATCTCTCGGGTCAGATTCAGTAAATATTTCAATATGATAAGCTGACCAATTAGGATCAAAGATATTAGGCTACTAAATTGATAAAGGGGGTTGATTTAAAGATTTTTGGGTTTTTGGTGGCAATTGGAGGGAGTGCAATTTAGGGTACGGGGATTGAGCACAGTTTTTGCAGGGGGATCTTTGGGGCAAGGTAGGAGTGAGAGCTGATGCCTTAATCTGAGATGGATGATCAGGGATGATAGAGAAGGAGCTAAAGAGGGCAAGCAAGCATTTGAGTCCTCTCTAGATAGTAGAAAACATAAATTTTGAACAAACTAAAAAGCTGAGCATGTCAAAGCATGAATTCAAACTTTACCACTTCATTTGTCCAA
>APFE031131628.1:119439-130628 GCA_000404065.3 Pinus taeda
ATTAGATTTTAATTTTGTTATTAAATCTAGATATTTATATTAATATCATTATGAATAGAATTACGTATATATTAATAAATAGCAAGTTTATTATCCAATTTAAACAAATAATTAAATTTTCTCAAAACAAAAATTTGTATTGTTGAATTGAGGCTTCTGTGATTCATATCAAGTTTATGAGAAAAAGTTTTTCGGCGTAAATCACATGATAATATATTTGTTGACGTGTTTCGAACCAATGAGTGTGGCTCATCATCAGGACAAGTTGAAGAAAGATCATGGTTGCATATTAAATAGGGAGAGCAGATCATCAAATGGCTAGGTTTGATTGAAAAACGACTATACTGAAAAATGGCTATATTAGATCGTACTAGATAAATGGCTAAGGTTTACCAAGAATGGCTAGGTTCGACTATAAAAGTTGTATAATTATATAATATTATTATGGTAAAACAAATATTATTTAAATGCCTATCATTATGTTATTTAAGTGAAGAGTTAACCAAATTAGGGTTAGGAATATTACTATTGAATATTTATAATAAAATTGTTTGAAATGTTAACATATAATAATATATCTAATGAAAGTATTTGTTAGTAATCGAAAGGATTTAATAATAACTAATAATTATTAATATTATATTATTATTATAATAATGTTGTAGTATTAATTTTATTATTAATGTCTTATGTAACTAACTAATATAAATTTAGTAGTAAGGCTATTTAATTGTAGTAAGTATTAATAGATCTAGGGATATTAGTAAATGTAAGGATTTAACATTAACTAAATTATTGTTATATTATATATACTAGATCATATAGATTAGTCATGAAAAAGGAATATATATACTAATATTTAACATATATTAAAAGTAATATTAGTTATAGTAATAGTATTATACTTATTATTAATGGTTAGGGTACCAAATTATTAGTGATCTAATAGGAACTTATATAATAGTTCTAGGAAAATTAATAATTGTAAGGATTTATTGTATTATTCTCACTAATATAATAGTGTTATAATAATAGTATTTAATTAAAGGATGGGTAACTAACTAATATAAATTTATTAGTAAATCCATCTACTTGGAACATAAAATTTCTATTTAAAAATCTTATACTATATAATCTAACCCATTAAGAAAGGTATGAAAAGGATTATCAAGGAAGATTACCAAAGAGGATCAAAGAAATATGGCTAAATAGAGTAGGTTAAAGGATAACAAGGGGGGAAATTCTATATAAGAAAACTATATAAAGCTCTTAAAAGAGGGAGGGGAGGAAGGGGTGGAAATGACTAGGAAGTGAGGGTCGGGGCCCAGCAACTACTGATCTTCCAACCGTCATCTCTATTGAGATTGCTTGGCCTTCTTTCAATCTCAAGGGCTTCCCTAAATTTTTAGTGATGGAAGTGCAAAACTCTAGCAATAACACTGGCCTCCTCAATATAAACATGATGTTTAGTCTTCTCTGCATGCTCTGCTAGTCTTGAAGACTTGGTTCTCCTATGTTTAAGGTCAGCTTCATGCTCACTAATTCTTTGATTAATGGAGCGTCCACTCTCAGCAATATAGGGGGTCCCATAGGAACAAGGAATAATATAGACACCCTTCATGTCCTTAGGGTTTATAGGATCCTTCACTGATCAAAGGTACTTACAAATGGTGTTAAGGGGTCTAAAGGTTGAGGGAACATTATGTTTCTTAAGAATCCTTGCAATCTTATCAGTGGTCCCTTGAAAAAAGGTAGATGGACCCTTGGGATTTTTTCTTTAGGTTCTTTTTTAACTACCAAATTTTTGGGAGCTTTAAGGAAAGCCTTCTGACCTAGGTGTCTACTATAACCATTCTCAATAAAGACATTAAGGAGATGGGATTTCTCTTTCTCGAAGTGCTTTTCATCAGAGATCCTTAGGGCACGAGTAGCGAGGGTGTTGAGAACGTTGAACTTTTGAGCCGAGAAATGGTGGAAACTGGCATGAAGATATTGCTCTGTATGTGTTTTCTTTTGAAACACTTGGTGGGAGAGGGAACTATCACTATTCTTTGAAATAAGGATATCCAGGAAAGGGAGGCAACCATCAATTTCCTGTTCCATGGTGAACTTAATGGTGGAGGATTGACTATTAAGACGATTTAAGAAGAGATATAACTCATCTTGGCCATGAGACCAGATGACATTAATGTCATCTACAAATCTTTTCCAAAGTTTAGGTAGGAGGCGGGTTGAGTACAGAGCCTTGGATTCAAAATCTTCCATAAAAAGATTAGCAACGAAAGGGGTTAGGGTTGAGCCCATGGAAACACCACAGGTTTGCTCAAAGAACTCCCCGTCAAAACTGAAAAAGGTGGAAGTGAGACAGATCTCAACTAACCGAGCGGTATCGGGATCCATTAGGTGGTTGGTCACCTCCATGGCCTCCTTTATAGGGATGCAAGTATAAAGGGAGACTACATCAAAAATAACGAGAATGTCCCTAGGGTCAAGCTTTCTGTCCTTGAGCTCTTCAACAAAGGAAGCATAGTCTTTGACGAAGGACTCTGTATGACCAACTAAGGGTTTAAGCTTTAAGGCAAGGAATTTAGCTAGAAGGTAGGTAGGACCACCAATGGTGTTGACAATGGGCCTTATGGGAGCCCCATCCTTGTGAATTTTAGGGAGCCCATAGATCCTTGGAGTAATGGGACTGCTCTTAATAAGTTTATGTCACAAGGAACTCACTGAGCTATTGGACTGGATGGAAAGAGCCACAGTCCTAGAAATCTTCTTTAGTGGGTTTTTGGGAAGCTTTTTATAGCTTCCACTATTATAAATATGATCTAACATCTTCTTGCAGTAATCTTCTTTGTCAAGAATGACAACAACCCCTCCTTTGTCGACTTTCAGAACAACAATATCTTTGTTCTAGTTTAAGGATCTGAGGGCCACAAATTCTTCCTTGCTAAGGTTTCTCCGAGTGGGCTTTGCCTTCCTAAAGAAAATGACACAATCCTGTCTAATAGTGTCCTTAATATTATTAGGTAAACCTCTAATCCTGAATTCCATGTCACAAATAATGTCATCTACCGATATCTTTTTAGGGGCCAGGGCAATTTTATGTTCCAAGTAGACGGTTTTACTAATAAATTTATATTAATTAGTTACTAATCCTTTAATTAAATATTATTATTATAACACTATTATATTAATAATAATAATACAATCAATCCTTACAATTACTAATTTCCCTAGAACTATTGTATAAGTTCCTATTAGATTACTAATAAATTGATACCCTAACCATTAATAATAAGAATAATACTATTACTATAACTAATACTACTTTTAATATATGTTAAATATTTGTGAAATTATGATTTATCTAATGTAAGATTTATTTCCAGTATGAACAACAAAAATTGACACGTGGACACTGGGCTTAATAAACATGATGTTTAAGATGATGTATCTATATCTATTTTATGGTTATATATATGCATGGATGAGAACCAAACTACAGATTGGAAACTGTATGATAACCAAGATCTACTATTCCATTGGAGAATAGCTAATAGATTCACTAATAGTTATATTTTCACTAATAGATTCTAGAATATAGAATAAGATTTATTTATAAAAATATATCTGGTGGTGAAATGAGTAGGCTATAAGTCCCTTGTTTACTCTCTTATCTTACAATTTCTCCCACTTTGCTAGCAGAGTACGAATTCATACATGCACCTAGCCCTGAGCCTTTAAAAAAAATATAGGCTTCTGAATTGATGAGTGAAATTTCTAGAGTGACCCGAACATAAAATAACCAACTTGGGATCCGAAATGCCATCTCCTTTCTTTCAAGTCAGAACTTTGACAATTATTCAGTTCATCATTTCTAAAGCATCATTATATAGTACTCCACTAAAATAAAAATAAAAACCACCCATTTTTTGAAGATCCAAGATCATCGATATAAGTGTAAAGTATAAATCATGCATTTACAACTTTTCTAACTGTATTCAACAATATTAAGACTCTCAATGAGTAGTTTGAAAATTTCCTCAAAAGGTCTTCAAACATTTTATTAACTCTAACCTATCTATTAGCATCATTCACTTTAATCTACTTTATTCTACTAGTGTTCTACTTAATGAAGCCATTGTGTAGGAGAAGAATAGTTTAATTTTAAAATTTAAAACACAATTTGATAGCCTTTGTCATGACTAGTGCATTTGAACTCCTCGCATACCTTCTTAATGATTACTGGAGGCACTGATTAATTTATAATTTGTATAACAAAGTAGTTTAATGTTCAACTTGTCTAATTTTACATTTGGCATTAGGTATATTTGAATAAATTGTAGTGCTTCTTTGGAGGATTATCATTTAAAGGCTCAAGAAGCTACGGGTTGCATACAAGAAAAAGTTGCCTCTCAAAACTATGAAACTCCAAAATGCAATCAAACCATTGAGAAAACTCCAAGTATATTATTTTCTAACAAACTTTCCCATTAATTTAAGATTTTCATTGGGTTCAACTTTACCTTTGTTATTAGTCAAAACTTTGTATTTTCTATAAAAGGCTGAGCTATTTTTGTACAAAATGAAAATATAATTGAAAAGTCAGGTTGAATCTCAAAATGAAACTTTACTTCATGAATGATAGGTTTCCAATAAGAAGCCCTTGAAAATACACTATTTAGACAAGAAAGTGCAGCACTTCATGCTAAGAAATAGTCTTTGCAAAAAAAAAGGGTGAAGATATTTTTCTTTGTGTCAATTTCTAGGATTGGTTTTAGAAGCATGAAACCCAAACTAACTGAATTTATTCTTATCTAAAGATGTTTGAGAGGTCTTTTGTTTTTCAAATCATTTTTATTTTATTTTAAGAAGGAATGCCTGTGTCTTCTCTAGAGTTCCATTAGTGCCTTCTAATGTTTGATTGCTAATAATCCTGGTTCTTTATTAGTGGAATCTTCATCTTTACTAGATAAAACATTTACTGATGATAGTCATCTGAGCCTGAAACATAGGTTTCTGGACAGACCTAAGATAGTGACAATTATTAATAGGGTTAAACCCTTCAGATATTCCATGGCTCCAAAATTCTCCAAATTTATCTACATATCCTATCTTTTCTAGAGGATTTGCAGGTTTTCATGGAAATACATCCTTTGTGTTATTAGTGCTTCAGGGTATTAGGCATAATCAAGAATATTCAAAATTGTTATCCCTTACCCAACTCCAACCCCTAAGAATATTAGTTATCAAGTTGGGACCATATTTGTCTATTCTTATATACTTATTTTGACAATAGATGCTATCAAGATTTCATGCTTTTAACCCCCCTTACATTCTAACTCTTATTGGTCCTATTATCAAAGACGTTTGCCTATACATGTATGCTTCAAGCTTACCAGAGTATCCCCAAAGGTATAACTTTTTTACCATTTGTTAGATGATATGAAGTTTTATTCTTAATAGTAGTTAATATCTTGTTCTAGAGTTAGGCATGCTTTGATAAATCTTGTGTCTAATAATGATTAAGAACTTCATTATTTTGCTCTAATTTATTTGAACTTTGAGCAGAAGTAAGAAATGGAGGTTAAGGTGGCGAGGCCTATGAATGGAGGAGACAGAGAGTCACTAGTTTCTGTTTGGAAAAAAAGAAGGTAATCCAACCTTATTGTTTAATGAGATTTAATATTTTTTTTGTAGTTCCTTAAGCACCATGCAAGGTAGTATCCCTTTGCATTCAATTGGGTTCATTTCTCCTTTTGTGAAATCTATTCACCAGTTATCTTTTTCTTACATTTCTTTTTATCTATTTCAACATTCATGTCAAGTTATTAGCTGATTCATAATTTTTGTGTGCACAAATAGTACTAGGGTTTGACATCATTAGTATGATAAATAGCAAACATGTACCAGAATTGAAGTGCATCTCCAAAGAGAGGATAATGTGAAACTACTCAACTTAGAGAATGGCCAAATTTCAGTAATTACAAAGGAAATGGCTGAAGAGGAGAAAAAAGTCAAAGAAGAAAAGGTTGTAAATGGAGAAGATGCAGAGGCATTTAAATCTGTTTTGGAAGAGGTAAATCCAACCTCACTATATTGATAGAATTCGATAGGGAATTAAGTTCTCTATTATCTATGTGGCGCAAATTCTTGGCACATTCCTAATTTTTGTGCATACGGAAGACATAGGGATTTCACATTAATATTCTGATAAAAAACAAAAATTTACTGAAGTTGAAGTGCGAGGAGAGAACAATGAAATACAACTCAATGTAGAGAATTTTCAAATGATAATAATTAAGGAGGAAATTGTTGAAGAGGAGAAAATACCTGAAGAAGAAACGTTTATGAATGGAGGAGATGCAGAATCAATAATTACAAAGGAAATGGTCGAGGAGGAGAAAAGACTTGAAGAAGCATGTTTGAAACACCAGGGTGCAGAAATGGAAATATCAATCAAGAGTGAAAATTTAGAAATGAATGATTCCATGTTTAGAAAATTTGATGAACTTCTGAATCAAATTGAGATGTATACAAAGTTTCTACTGGAAAAGATGGATGACATGACTTCTGTAAGTTTTACCAAGGCTTCTTTTATTTGCTGTTTCTCAATATATCTTGGCCATTTTTTGAGTTTTTTAATCCCTGTGCTCAGTATGCAGGTGCAGATGACAATGCAAAATCAACTCAAGGGACTAATGCAAAAAGATCTCACAAAATAAAATCAACTGTTTTTCGTAATGCATTAATTTTAACTCATCTCAAGTATCGCCTTACTTTTGTCCTTCAACAAATGTCTAAGTGCTAAATTGACATAGATGTTCAATTTCTTGTGATATTATGTGAGTATCCTATGATTAATTATTTTAGTTCATTGAGTGTCCTCTGCTTTTCCAATTAAAAGATATATTTCATGTCTAATATGTTTTATGTACACCAAAAGCCTACTAATTGAAAATATGTTCGACCTTTCTTCCATTTTTTTTCTTTGATATCTTCTCTAAAAGAATATTTGTATGATCATTTTTGTGGAAGGCATCTGGTTTCTTATGAAATTTTGCAAGGTAGTGGATGACATCTCATGGTTGGGAGTTTGTCATCGAGGTCGAATGTTTACACCTGAATCATCAATACAATAGAAAATAGAAACCTTGTAATATTTGCAAGCTAAAATAGAAAATATAATAAATATAGAAGTAAAAGTGAAACTGTTTTTTTTTCTTCCATGCATAATAGGATCTAGCATACTAGTCCTAACTCTCTGATTCTTATTTATGACTATCAGGCCCACAAGCAAGCAACAATAGTAGTTGAGGCGGTGCTTTTTAGTTGCAAGGAAGAACATTCTAAGCTTTTTTTTGTTTTTCTTAGCCCTGGCTGCAAGACGATCTGGCCTTAATTTGCAATTTTTTTAGGAGCTGAGAGGGTTTTGAGTCTTGACCTTTGTTTCCCATATCCGTAGAGCTATTCTGGTCTTTTCATAGCCACAAGACTTGACAAAGCTTCCTGTGCTCAAGAAAAAAAATATTTCGAGGTGTTTTGAAGCTGTAAAGGTTTCTTAAGGCCTAGGTCTAGGCTCTTCATGCCTCAGATTTTCAATGAATTGCTTTAGAAAAGTAGCCTAAAGATATAAGGGTTTTCAAAGGCAGTGTTGCATACTTGTTGAAGTCGTATAGCAGATCTGAGAAGGCTCCAAAGGGATTGACCTATGCTCTAGCCTTTCAAGGCTCAGATCTACCATTTTTTTAGCATTTTCCCTTCAAAAAATCATCTTCTCTAAAGGATGCAAGCCCTAAATGGCTTATTACACTACAAAGTCAGGGTTTGGCTTAAGGGTTTTACTCATTAAAAAAAAAAACAAAAAAAAATTGAAAAGAGTTTCAAGCAGTTATTAATTTATTTCATTGTTTTTCTCCTTAAATATGACCTTGATTTGTTGCACAGGTTTATTAACTTTTTCTTTTTTTGAGAAATGAAAGATTCATTTCTAGCCCAACCTAAAAGGTTTGAAGGACTGCTCATTCTTCATTTTTTTTAGGGCTAACATTTTGCAAGGTTAACACCATATTCTGGAAGGGTTGTGCCACTGATCTATGGTCAAAACAGTGCCTTTATGGGTTCATATTTGATATATCAGGCAATGAAGGTTTGGAGGCCTTAATTCCTTTGACTATGTGCCTATTGCAGACCCAAAGTTTTCGCTAAAATCTGAAGCAGTGTTTGTTTGATGCATAAACATTGTTCTATGAGTCTGCAATCTGACAGATTAGTAGTTGAAGGAAGGTTGTAGGCCTTGCAGCCTTATTTCTCCGCCACTATCACCTATTACCGACTGTTAACACATTAGATCTGAACCATTTCACAAATAGTGCCTAATCTCAAAATTACACCTAATAATAAGCCTAAAAACACTAATAAAATAACTAATAATTTAAAGAATAATCATAAGTGTTTGACTCTCATTCCTTTCTAATTTGGTGACTGATTTTGGATATTAGAGGATTGATCTCATTGTTGCAGTGTACTCTAAAACTATCTCCTAGTCCTAGAGTCTTTATATTGTAGGAGACTTTGTTTAAACGGAAGGAATGCTGCCTCTATAGGACTTGAATTTGAAACAAGGAAAAGGGGCTGCTAGCCTCTTGTAATACCAAAGAAAAGTTAAAAATTGTCTTCGTAAAAATAAAAGATTTATGAAACTCCAAGTTGCAACATCAGCCAATCTATATCCTAGGGTACGTAGTTGACATTTATGGAACCATAATTGAACACGTACACAGCAGAAAAACAAAATTTGAAGCACAAATCAAACAAAATTCAATAACTATATAGCAAGACTAAGGTAGTAACCCAATGTGGCAGAGCAATGGGGAAACAGTTTAAAGGGTGGATAACTTGCAGTGGTGGGCAAAAGGATTCATACATAATACATATTACTATGTACACAATTTTAGAATTCTTGTATACACAATGGATTATATAGATGACACTATTAAAGACTGCATGCATTTCTAAAGTCTGGGTGGATGAATAGAATGAAGGAGAATGTAGAAAAAATGAATTTATATTTAGTGTCTTATTAACCAAATTGGCAACTACTAATCTAGAAAATAAAAATAAACGAAGTTTTGGAATATTTGCTAGAAACTGAAATGGTAAAATGGCAGAGCCTCACACCTAGCAAATCGACAACAATGCCTAACTATATAGAAGCATCATGATAATAATTAACTCATTATATCTGCATTAAATAGTAACTTTTTCAAACACTTGTGGTCTATACAAGCCAATGTGTTTTGCGATCTCCAAAACAGTATACCATCCCATGATCAGACACACAAATTGTTCAGGAAATACTCAATCCTTGGATCAAGCAAAATATTCTAGACATTATTGAGATGACCTGTTACACAGCAATTTGTCACCGTCCCTGTTACCCCTCTCCCACATCTTGGAGGACTCATTCTGGGACCTACGAGAAGTGACATGACCTGCAAACACTTTCATTACATTCCTCTGAACATGAACTTCATTTTCCCTGAAGACATCTCCTGCTAAAAGCCCATAAAAATAGCCCTTTTTCCATTGGCGCGGTTCCACAATGTAGCACTCGCGCCAATGGGGGAAATCCTCCAAAGAGGGCGCACCAATTGGCCCTCTGTTACAGATTCGCACTCACACCAACCATAATGAGTGGTGTTTTTTAACAAACCAACAGTGGAAGATTCATCCTAACCAACTCCTGGACTGAATCTATCTTGAGTTGGGAGGTTTGGCTTCAGATCTCCATAGAGGGGAAGGGGTTTGCCACCTCTCATGGAAGATTCTTTAGTGATAAAGCCAATCCCATGAATATTTTGGATGATCCCAACTACCCTTCCTCCATCTATAAAAGTTTGTGCATTTTACTTAGGCAAACTAGTTCCAGAGATTGAGAATTGTAAAGTTTCCAAGAGCTTCATGAGCCTTCTTCATCCCCATAAGGCCAAATCTAAGTAAGGAGATTCTTGTCCCATAACCAAGGAGAGAGAAGCTTGTTCCTATTCCCAACAAAGCTTTGCAAGACATGTGCTACTGATCACCTAGCCAAAGGAGGATTTGATGTCAGATCTATGGTTGTATTCTTCTTTGTTTATCATTAATAAATGACTATTGTTATGGTTCCACTCTTATTGTTCTTTGTGATAATGATGGGTAATATCCTTTCTGACTGATATATAGTTGCATCTATTGGATTTTATGCTTGTGTTTGTGTCATTCTTTGTATGTGCAAGTGTCCATTCACGGAGATCGTGGGGATCGTGATGTGCTGGAGCAAAGGAATGGGAGCGTCGCCTCTTCTACAAGCACTAGCGTTGGAATCCAGGTAGGCCCTCATCATTGGTCTTTAATTTGCAATTAGGAACTTACGTGGTAGCGTTGTATGATTGTTGCTAGACCCAATTTGGCTAGTAGGGATCGCCTCTATCCGTGGAGGGGATTTACCTCCACAACAGACCGACAGAAACCCAAATAAAATTGTTCAAAATTCATATGAGGAACTGTGGAACAGAGAACAGGAAGAAGAAGATGACAGTGACGAGAACATGGATGAAGGTAGAAGCCTATGGGACTTCTTGCAGCAGTTTTTAGATTCCAATTTGTATAGGTACTCAATATTTTTAGACCATACAACAGTTATGTTGCCTCCATGAAACACTTGGTGCTAAGATTTTCAACAACTCTGTCTAGTTTGATTTTATTTCCATTCTTACTATAAAAGAGTATTTTCTTCTTTTGCTAACCATCAAACAATATTTCTTTTTAGGTTATTCTGAAAATCAGAAAAACTGGAAGGAGATGGGAGTCCTTGTGTTGTCTACTATAAGGGACACAGATCGATTTAAGTACCAAGCACACAATTTGAATTGGCAGCCTTATAATTCCTTGCAGTCTTATAATAAAATTGTTTGAAATGTTAACATATAATAATATATCTAATGAAAGTATTTGTTAGTAATTGAAAGGATTTAATAATAACTAATAATAATTATTAATATTATATTATTATTATAATAATGTTGTAGTATTAATTTTATTATTAATGTCTTATGTAACTAACTAATATAAATTTAGTAGTAAGGCTATTTAATTGTAGTAAGTATTAATAGATCTAGGGATATTAGTAAAAGTAAGGATTTAACATT